>VMDO01010664.1:0-70602 GCA_007922755.1 Pedetes capensis | reverse complement strand
TTAAAGGGGTTTTGAAGAGTACAGTAATGGCTAATTTGCAGTTTTGCAAAGAATGTAATTAATATAAGGCTGAATATTCTAATGTCCTTTAATGGGATGTTATTAATATCTTTCATGTTCATAATTAAAATGTACTGAAAGCAGAAGCCAAATTCTAGAGAAATTAAAGAGCTGATTATGGATAAGCAATTGAAAAGTCTGTATTACCTATACATTTATTTGTTTTTAACAGAAAACTAAAGACATTAGCTAAATGAAATTAAAGATATTTTCTTAATAAAATATTTAAGCATGATTTTAAAATGTACAAAAAGGTCATTTGAAAGAACAAATTCAAACTTGTAGAAAATAGATAATTTCTTTGGGGAAATTTTTGTGAGCAATTTGATAAGATCATTGATTACAGAGGCATAGCATAATTTCAGGCTTTACTCTATTTGCCTTAAACATAAAAAGAAAATACCTTTCTCTGATTGTAGGGTAGAGAAAGAGTGATAGTGAAAACAGTATGTGTAGGAAAAAGATGATGAATGAATTCATCATTGGTTTCCTTCTAATTCACTATCATCTCTTCTTGAGAGGAGGGAGGGATGTTAACAAAAATAAGATAGCTGAAAATATTTGTCAAAGTTTAAAAATTATTATGGAAAGTTGGAACAAATGTTGATCAAGGCAATGTAAAATATTTCCTATGTGAACTTGAAGACATGGCAGGGTGCATACCATAGATCTTGAATTTTTACAAACAACTATTCTCATATATAGGTAGCTTTCTCCCATAAACTCTGAGAGGCCTTGAGAGCTGAAGTACAGATAGCACAAAACTGGTGTTTATCTGGGTAGGAAGGATAAGGAATAACAAAGTTACTGATGTCTTTAAAATAATAGTTGAGTGTGTGTGTGTGTGTGTGTGTGTGTGTGTGTGTGTGTGTGCATGTAGTCAAGTCTGGATAGATTTTAAAAGCCATGGCAAAGGTCTTTATATGTTAGGATTAAACACAAATTGAGAAATTGAGAATATTAAAATGAAAATGATAAAATAGTTAACAACAAGAAGCATGTATGGTTCAGGGAAAATATTAGGATTTTGGAGTTTATAATTATTATGTTGGTTCACCTTCAACCATACCATGGTTCAAAATGCCATATTGTAATTGAATATTATAGCATGTATTGCAGTATTA
Organism: Pedetes capensis; assembly: GCA_007922755.1. NCBI lineage: Eukaryota > Metazoa > Chordata > Mammalia > Rodentia > Pedetidae > Pedetes > Pedetes capensis. The sequence continues at coordinate 69,418 of VMDO01010664.1, read as the reverse complement.
AAATAGAAATGAATACGAGAAAGCAGAAGTTGCTCATATTTCTGATTTGTGTCATTTGCTTTATATTTACTAAGGTTCTTAGAGTTTCCTTGGATGATGATGGCAGTAGAAGGTTCTATAGTAATTATGAAGAGTATAGAAAGTATTTAACAAAAGATAGATAATGGATGGATAATATTAGATTATAATTAGATGTCAAAAACAAAATAAAATATATAAAAAGAAGTTAATTATAAGAAGATTGGAGACTCAAATTATCTTGGCTTTAGGCCTTCCCTTTACTATTTACCGAATATGAAATTGTGAAGAAATGATGATCTCTGCATCAAACTTACATCTTAACCATCAAGAAAATCATAACACAAGATTACATATCTTGCCTAAGTGTCAAAAAGATAAGACAATAAAGACAGAAATACTCAGAGACCATAGGATTTCAGGTTTAAATTGTTGTTGTTGTTTTTGTTGGGTGCTGTCGAGTCAGTATCCGACTCATAGTGACCCTCTGTACAACAGGGGAAACACTATCGTCAGTGCTTCTCTGCTGCTCATAGAGTTTTCAATGGCAGATTGATTTTTGGGAGGGGATTGCTAGGTCCTTCTCCCAAGCCTACAGGTTCTGGTGTTCCCAGGCGGTCTCCCATTCAGGTACTAACCAGGCCCGACCCTGCTTAGCTTCTGAGATCTGATGGGATCGGATGCCACAGGGCTACAGCGGCAGGCATCAGGTTTAAATAGTCATTGTAATACAGTAGAATAAATTTCCTTCCTTGTGCAGGTGATTGCAGTGGCATTCACATTTCTTGAATAACAAATAATAGAATTACATACAATTGCAACTTTTTGTTCATTTCCATTATTAAGAATTTTATAGGTTATAATACTTTCTTGAGACCTAATTCTTCATATTATTTCATGACAGTGTACTCATTGCCTCAAGTATTAAACATAAAGTTAAAAAGGGGTTGTGCTTCCAACTTTGAAAGAGTTTTTGTCACAAACATTGTCACTGATAATAGATCCAAACAAAGTTGAAGAAAGGAAAGGAGATAATAACCTAAAGCACATGTTCATTGATTAAACTCACTGATTGAATATACATAGATAATAATTTCAATTTTATACATTTAAAACTCAAAAAGTTAAATGTTCATGTAATATGATATGGAATATTCAGTGACATTCAACATCCAATAATAGTAATAAAATATTCCTCCAATAATAACATAATGTTTCTGAATAGATAGAGTATATAAAAATGTCAAACACCATAGTTAATTTAACATATTACAAGATTAACTTTTGAAATTGGGAATAATAAAAATGACAATGATCCAGTTATCAATATACTGAGTATCCTAATGAGTACAAAAATAAATGAGTAAATGATAAATTTTGGAAAGGAGGAGGAACAATCATAATAATTTATTGATCAAATTGTTGTTACATGCCATCAAGCTGGGTCCAACTCTAATCACTATATGTACAACAAAATGAAACACTACCCAACACTGTACCTTGCTTGGTACTATGTCATTGCTTCTCTGGTATTCACAGGCTGATTGTTTTTTGGGATTGTTTCAGGAGTGGGATGCCAAGTTGTTCTACCATTTTTTCAGTGCTGGGGATCAAATGCAGGGCCTCATAGTACACAGAGAAAGCAATCTACCAACTGAACTAAACCCCAGGCCTATTGATCATATAGTTATGAATTTGTTGTTTCTGTTCTTAGGTGCCATTGAGTCTGGTTAGACTTATAGTGACCCTATGTACAACAGAAGGAAACACTCCCAATTCCAATGTGCCAATTACACATTCTTTTTTATGTTTAATCCCATTGTTGCAAGCTCAGTGTCAATCCATCTAGTTGAGGGTCTTCCTTTCTTTTTTTGACCTGCCACTATCCTAAACATGATGGCTTTCTCCATGGATTGGTCCATTCTAACAACATGTCCAAAATACATCAGGAATAATCTAATCATTTTTGCTTTCAAGGGGCACTCTGCTTATGCTTCTTATAGAAAAGAACAGTTGGTTCTTTTGGCAGTCCATGATATATTCAATATTCATCTCCAGCACCATAATTCAAAAGCATCAATTCTTCTCCTGTCTTGCTTATTCAATGTTCAGCTTTCACAACCATGGCATGAATTAGGCACACCTTGGTCTTCAATGTGACATCTTTACAGCACTTTAAAGAGGTCTTTTGCAACAGCTTTTCCCAGTGCAATGTGTCTTTTGATTCTTTGAGTGCTGCTACCTTGAGTGTTGATTGTAGAACAAACTAAAGCAAAATCTTCAATCATCCCAATCTTTTCTGCATTTATCATGAACCTGGCTCAGTTGTAAGGATTTTGTTTTGCTAATGTTGAGGTGTTTTGCTAATGTTGAGGTGCTAATGTTGAGGCTATGTTCTTTAATCTTCATTAGTAAATGTTTCAAATTCTCTTCACTTTCAGCAAGCAGAGTTGTATCATCTGCATAAGGCAAGTTGTTAATGAGTCTTCCTCCAATCCAGATGCTACATTCTTCATAAAGTCCAGCTTTTTGGATTATTTAATCAGCATAAAGATTGAAGAGGTGTAAGTGGAAAGATAGAATCCTGACACACACCCTTCTTGACTTTAAAACAGGCAGTGTTCCTTGTTCTGTTCAAACAAATACTTCCTGGTCCATGTACAGATTCCTTATAGGTGCAAATAAGTGTTCTGGTATTTCCATTCTTTGCAATGTTATCCATAATTTATTGTCATCTACATAGTCAAATCCCTTTGTGTAGTCAATAAAACATAAACATCTTTCTGCTACTCTCTACTTTCGGCTAATATCTCTATGACACCAGCCATGATGTCCTTTGGTTCCACACCATTTTCTGAATTCTGATTTTCCAGCAGTTCCCTGTCTATATACTGCTGCAATGCTTTTGAATGATGTTTAGCAAAATTTTACTTGTGTGTGATGTTAATGATAGTGTTAGATAATTTGCATACTCAATTGGATCTCCTTTCTTGGGAATAGGTACAAATATGGATCTCTTCCAGTCTATTGGCCAGGTAGCTGTTTTCCAAATCTCTTGACATAACAGGTTAGCGCCTCTAGTGTTGCATCTGTTTGTTGAAACATCTCTATTAATATTCCATCAATTCCTGAAGCCTTATGTTTCACCAATTCCTTCAAGGCAACTTCCACTTTGTTCTTCTGTACCATTAATTCCTGATCATTTGTAACCTATTAAAATGGTTGGTCATCCACCAATTCTTTTTGATATAATGATTCTGTATATTCCTTCCATCTTCTTTTGATGTTTCCTTCATTATTTAATATTTTCCCTATAGAATCCTTCACTATTGCTACTCGAAGCTTGAATTTTTTCTTTAATTTGTTAAGCTTGAGAAAATCAAAGTGTGTTCTTCCCTTTAGGTTTTCTATCTCTAGTTCTTTGCACATGTCATTGTAATATTGATTTTTGTCTTCTCTAGCTGCTTTTTGAAATCTTATGTCTTCTTTTTACTTTATCTGCTCGATGTTCAAGGGAAAGTTTCATAGTCTCTTTTGGCATGTAATTTGATTGTTTCTTTTTTCCCTCTCTATGAATTTAGAATATCAATTAATTAACAAAATGAAATATTAATATGTTAGTATAAATGGTGTATGGGCTGTAAAGAAATATAATTATACTTAATTTTCTATATATGCACAAATGATTATTAGAATATGCACACATATACTTTTAGACAGGATATGTATGGAGATTATCTGCCTTTGCTAAGATAGAATGTAGCCCCATATCATTCATATGCCTAACACATCCTTAAAACTATCTTTTTCTTGAGGAAATACTTAGCTTAGATGTTATTTACCTTATTTCTTTAATGATAATAGATTTCACCCAATCAGCATTTTCCCATTGTGACTTTTTGAGATGAAATCTTCTTGGCTGCATAGACAAAGAATAGGGAGAATTTCAGGTTATTAGGAATCATACTAGGAAGGTGAAGAAGAAGATGAAGAAGAAGAATAACAACAACACAATTTGTTGTACACTATAATTTATTGTTTCTGTCCTGTACCTAAGATCCTCAGGGAAGCATACAGGCATACTGAATAATAGTCAATAAAAATTTTCATTGCTGATGATTTCATATCAGTAGTATAAGAGTGAAGGACTTAGTCATAATATTCTTACTATGTGTTATTGTTTTTTAAATATTCAACCACTATATTGTTCTAAAAATTAAGAATAAAGTAAAATATAAAAGTTCAAAGGAGTTTTTGAGAGAAAAAGTCTTTACTGAGCTGAAATACTGCTTTTACTTCCATTCTGTGATCTCAATTATGTGGACTTTATTTTTTTCATCTATAAAATATGTTTGGAGGGGATAACCAGTTCAAAAGGTAGTTAATTGAATTTTTGATGTGTGTAAAAATGTTTAATGTATAAGTTCCATAAAATAAAGTCATTGTAGTAATGGCAGCAGAAGTATTAGTCTTCTTTATGAATGCTGTTGATTTTCACTGCAAGGCACTAAGGATTAAGGACCCTCTGTCTTGACTCTGACCTGATTCAAAATTGAGGAGTAAAATAAATCACCATTCCTGTGAAATCATGTGAATAGAATATGTTTTGTATTGCTTTGTTATATTTTGTAAAAAATTCTACTGATTGTTTTGACATTTTATAGACTGATAGTAAAATTATAAAATAAAGAGCAACCCACTTCCTGTATTTACCTTAACCATCAATGGGCTACCGTGTTTCATTAGGGCAAACAGTGGCACTCTTTATTCTGTCGCCTCACAATGCATTTGCTCTTCTCCTGAAGGCTATAATCCAGGTTGCTTATTTAAGATGAATGATTTAAAAGATGATGATCTCCAAGCTACACTCTGTCTAAAATCATGTCTGTGATGGAATAAAAAATATATAAATAACCTCTGCAATTATTTAGAGACTGAAGATGCATTTCAAAAACCAAATTTAAAAGGAAAGATGGAAAGGAATACACAGTAGACAATTAACCTTATTTCAGTTAAAGGATTCTGCTATAGTATGTGGAAACAGTACTAGAAGTCTCTACTTTGGAAAACTTGTTTCCTTTAAGTAGCATAAACATAAATGGCCAATTACGTTTTCCTATAAAACTCAAAAACTATAACATAATAATTTTCTATCAACTGAACTTCATGGCTTTAGGGCTACTCATCATGTAATAAGTTTCTTCCTATAATATTCCACTTATTAAATTAAATGTTTTATTTATCATTTTGGAGTTACTATGTATTTTTGCGCTTGAAAAGAATATGTATTTAAAATATATATTTATATGTATCCCATCTCAGATTTCCTTCTGCTTATTTGCATGTGTAATAATACAGAGTACTCCATTTGTTCTAGTTAATGAAGTACATATATTTTCTCTGGCAGTAGGAAAATATTTTATGGAAGAAATTTCTTTTTTTCTGTACAAATTTTCCATGATGCTTTGATCATACATTTTCTTTCTCTGAATAAGAACTGACAAATAGAGGGGGGGAAAGCCTTAACAAATTACTTAAGCCTAACATTTGAAGTAAGAAAACCAAAATGAAAGTTTTGATATTTTTTTAAGAAAACTTATATGAACTTCTGTATCTGGGTAAATAGAAATAGGTATTTTCTTTGTCTGACAGATAATAACATACATCCACATCTTTATACTAACCAGGATACTAATAGCGAGTTGTAGGAGAAAAAAGATTATTACTCACCATTATTTTTGTTTGATCTGGCTTTCAGTTTTTAGGTTTACATCTAGAGAAATTACCCAGGCTGGTACATTTCAATTATATTACACTATCTACTTGTTCCTAGGTGCCATCAAGTCAGTTGCAACTCATGGCAGCCCTGTGTACAACAGAATGAAACGTTACTCAACACTGCGCCATGCACACGATCTTTTTATGTTTGAGCCCATTGTTTCAGCCACTGTGTTTCTTCTCATTATGAGGCATATCACATCAGCAAAAGAAAGTGCCAGGGGATATACTCCATTCTCATCATTAAGGTTGACTCCAGTACTTTCTTGAATGCCTTCTGGCCTGGGACACTCATTTTCCAGCACTGTGTATGACAAAGCTTCTCTGCTATTCATAGGGTTTTCAATGGAAAATTGTTTTGGGAGTGTGTTTTAGTCTGGAAACTTGAAAGAAACCTATCCACCATGGGTGGCCCTGTTGGTATCTGAAATACTGGTGGCATACCTTTCAGCATCAGAGCAACATGCAAGCCCCCATAGCACAACAAGCTGACAGACACATGGGGGATTGTCTATTTATAAGAACACAATAGTTTGCTAACATAAATGAGGATATTTTACTTGCTTCTTGGTTTTTGACCACATACTAAAGCTACTGTCTTTCTCGTAAATAAGAATAACTAAGGTTAAATGCACATTTTGTTCATTATATTAATTTTAGTTTATCATTATACAAATGAAATGTTTTTTCAATACCAATAGCAATTTTCCAAAATTTAAACATCCTATATAAAACATTTTATATATTGCATGTCAATAATAAATAGTGCAAAGTAAACATGATAGTTGAGTCCTTTTAATTCTTCTCTATTCTCTGATTTTGGAGATGGATTGAATTTTCTCAAGGAAGAAAATTTCAACACTTAAGGTAGTAAGTTGTAAATATGGCCATAAATTGCTTCTCTTCCTGTATGCATGCATGTCTATTTGTTATTTGGTGGTCCTTTATTGTATCCTGAAGTAATTTTCAATCTTGAATAGTTCAGTTGTGCTGGCCAGAAAACTTTCTTTGAACAAGTTGAAATATCACATATGCTTTTATGCAGAGAAGAGGCTTGAACATAGTTTGCTCAGGTGGGGCTTGACTTCCCTTTCTGTGTTTGAAGCCTATAATAATTTGGATCTTGAGTGTTCCCAAAGGCTTGATGCTAAGATTGTTACTATTGGGAGGTGGTGGGACCTTTAGGATTTAGGTCCTAGTGGAAACTCCTCAGGTCATTGAGGATAAGCCTTTGAAAAGGATGGTGGGACAATGTCCCCTTCCCCTTGCCCTCTCTTTTGCTTCACTGCCCTGGGGCAAACCAATTTTCCTACCATATGTTCCCACCTTGGTGTGCTGCCTCTAAACAGAGGACTGAAAGCAATTGGTCCACCCAACCATGAACTGAAACATTACCTAAACTTTCCCTGTCATAATTGATTATCTCAGATATTTGATAAAGTAATAAAATGCAAACTAACATTGAACTCTGAAACAACCTTATGGTAAGCCTAGGCAAAGAGTCTAAAAGATTAGAAGTCACACAAAGGAGAAGCAAGGCATGCCTGCTAATGGCCAAATGACTGCCAAGTAGTTGAAACCATCTTATATCATGTACTCTCCCACCCTCTTCCACTGGAAAACAGACACAAAAAATGACCCAGCATTAGCAAACTTATGCCAAACCAGACTTCAATCTATAGATTTTTCAGAGTAAATCTATGTGATTTGTTGTTTAAAATTAAGTTTTGTCAAGCATTGTAGCTTATGCCAGTAATCTCAGGGACTCAGGAGGTAGAGGCACAGATTCAAAGCCATAAGGCAGCTTGCATAACTTATCAAGACTCTGTCTCAAGAAGAAAATTTTTAAAAATGTGCTGGGGTGAAGCTCAGCAGTAGAGCATGAGCACTTGCAAAGTATGCATGAGGACATGCATGGGTTCAACCTCCAGGGTACCACCAAAAGAAAAAGTGTATAATGAATGAGTAAATAAATAAATAAATAAAAGTTTTATTGCACATTGAATACAAAATGGTAACCTTACAAATGTAAGCTGAATGACAAAAGGATGACCTTATGAAGAAAAATGGCACATAATAATCTATAAATGCACAATACATAATTTATAAGATTATTTCTGCCTATGGTTAAAAAGGGGCTGGGATTTGGCTCAGTGGGTAGAGCGCTGCGCTGCAGTCTCTGAGGTCCCGAGTTCAATTCCCAGCACCGCAAAAATGGGAGAAGGGCCTGGCAATCCACTCCCAAGGCAATCCCGAAACAGTCAGCCATTGAAAACCCCATGAGGGTCGCTATGAGTCGGATACCGACTCGACGGCACCTAACAACAACAACAACAATGGTTAAAAAAGCTAAAGGAATTTGATATCAGGGAAAAAATATCCACCTAATAATACAGAAATAGTTCAAATAGAAGTAGTGTGTCTGATTGTACCTTTAAATTTATTTTGGTATGATACCTGGTATCTATAGTATTCTGTCTGTTGTTAGATAGCTGAGATGACTCACTATCAATGAAATATAAAGAACAAATATAATGTGATTGTGCCAAATATGTTCTTGTGATGCATGACTAGAAAGTGTAAATTTAAACCAACTGTCCATCTGGCAAATTCATATTTTGGCCATGAGAGGAATCATGAAAAAATAGTTCAGAATACTTGTCTTTATATAATATTCACATTTTAAACATGGCTCACAGTATACTTTGTATAGTATATTAGTCAGCTTTTCATCCCTATAGGGAGAAACCAACTGAGACAAACTTGTGAGGGAAGACATATTTTGGGGGGACTTACAGTTAGAGGATTTTAGTCGATGAAGGCAGAGGAATAGCATCAGGGCATGCAGGGCAGGGCCTGGGTATGGGGATCATAACATCTTTGTGAACAGGAAGAAGAGAGAGCTTACTAGAACCACAGTTCATGCTATGGCTCCATGGACCACTTTTACATAGCTAGTATCCCACCTCCCAAATTTCCAGGACATCCACAAACAGCATCACCAGCTGGGGTCCAAACATTCAAACACATGACCTTTAGGAAACAGTTTATGTTTGGACTATGACACCTTTTCTTTTCTGGCTTCAGTGGATTCTATTGATTTTAGACAATCATTTTACTCCAAAGGTTAAATTAATAATCTTAATTTTAAAACTAAAAATATTAACAAATTACTAAATTATTACTGATTTGTTAAACTGTTTTCTCCACAATGCCATCTGTTTCTTTAGTGATCTTAGGTTTTTTTGCGTCAAGAAACTTGCTACTGGTAGAAAACACTGTATTTGTATAAGCTAAGAGTAAAAACTCTTAAAACCAATTTAGCATCTGTTAGAAAGATATATTCTTTTATTTTATTTTAATTTAACTTGTCTTAGCAGAAAATAGGTTAGGTTGAAACAGAACATTTGTTGATAATAACATGCAACTAATATTTTTTTTTATCCCACACTTTAATTAAATTCAAATGTATTCTATTCTTTAGGCTACAAAACCATGCAGGGATTTTGTCTTTCCTTTAAATTTATAACCCATGGAGCAAACTCAATTAATTCCATTCCCTGTGAAAGTGATGGAAATAATGATCCTACTTGCAAGTTTAAGCAATCCATAGACTCATTTGCTATCTATGTTTTATCTGAGTTTTAAATTATGGCTATGTTCAAGTATGTATTTCATACTTTGTCTTATGTGGTTGGTTAAATAGTATGGTTTGTGAGAGTATCTGAAAACTCAAATAGTTTCAAACATTATTCTTCAACAAATTTGAAAATTATGTGCCACTAGATTTCATTTTTACTTTCTGAGACAAGGTTATAAAAGAAATATTTATTTCTTCATGACATACTTTTGCTTTAAAGATCAGATTGGGAAGAGAACTTCCTTCTTATCTCTTAATGCCCTTAATATATTTCTTCCTCCAAACGTTCTGCTCCTTCTAACAAGTTCATTGTCAAGAGTCTGGAAAGAAGGAAGTGAATCAGATGAAAAGTGGAAGTCTTACATGAGAGGTAAAAATATAGTCTGAACTTTGTAACTTTAGTGATTTAAATACTCACGAGCTGCCTTTCTTATTCTTATGTACTTTTTATGAGCTCTTCTAGCACCACTGACCCCAGCCTAACCCCTAAACCCCAAGCTCTCTACTCTATTACTTAATGCACACAGTATGTCCTTCAATTGAACTCTTGGAATCACCTTTCTCTTCTGGACCAAGTTCAATAACCTGAGCTGTTCTTACCTAAATTAATTCTGTAAGAGAAAGGCTGATATCAATCTCTAAATTCCCCAAATTCCAAGGACTTGTGCTCATTTACATTGATAATTCTCTTAGGCTACACTCAAGAAACATCTGAGTCAATACAAGTCTTTCTGAAGCAGGCACAGAGGTGCAAGTGTATAATCTCAGCCACTTGGGAGGCTGAGGAATGAGATCATAAGTTCAAGGTCAGTGGCAGCCTGTGCAATTTAGCAAGATCCTGTTCCAAAAGAAAAATTGAAAAATGGGGGGGAGGGTTGCAGCTCAATGGTAGAGTGCTTACAAAGCATGCAAAGCTCATCAAGCATTTACTCATGGGTGACATATGAATTTTCTCTTCAAGATTTCCATTCTCAGTTTCTTCAAGAGTTCTCTTGATGCCACCTCCTTTGGCTTATTGATGGAGCTAAGCACAGAAATGGAAAGAGAAAGAGAAATGTGTAGCCTTCTCTATCCATATAAATTAATAGGTAATTCTCCTATTAGCTTTTTGGTCTCCTCTAATATAGATTGGACATGAGTGATAATCATTTAAACAATTTGTATGCCATTTAGCAAATCTTGCATAAATGTAAATTGTAAATTATTGTTAGATAAAACATAAAAGTTCCCAGTAAAATGCCTTCCTCACAGTAAGTGTGCAATATATGTAGATGCAACAATGATGTTTTTACCATGTGGAGCTAAAAGAATAATTCTGTGTGTCATAAAAAGTCTTAGAATTTAAATTAAGATACCTGGTTTCTAACTCTGTATCTAGCATTAGTTAATATGATTCTATTCAAGTCAAGTGAATTTCTATATTTTTCAGTTTTGGATATAAGTACACACATAACATATAAATTATCTTGTAAGCTTTGAAGTCCCCTCCACTTATAATGAAATGTAATTGTCTACTAGCCAATCAATAAAAGTAATTGTTGAGTTTAGTAAGTCATAACTCTATGCTTAAATTGTTTAAAGCTTTATGTTACATTCATCATCTCCAAATTGAAAACAAGTACCAAAAATATGGTACATTAAGCTCTCATCATGATGATAACACTCTCAAAGAATTCTCATCGATTTAGGTCTAGTGTTTTGAGGTAGAAAGAACCTATTTACACACACAGAAGAGTAATTAACTTTGACTACACGCCAACTGTAGAATGTTCTGTTCTAAACCTGGGTATTGCTATTTGAGATACCACAGTGATAGGGAAGAAAAGTCATCTTAGGAGCAAAAACACCAAAACAACAACAACAGTGCAACAACAATAGCAGCAGCAACAATAATTATTGTTGTTAGGTGCCGTCGAGTCGGTATCCAACTCATAGCGACCCTCATAGGGTTTTCAATGGCTGACTGTTTCGGGATTGCCTTGGGAGTGGATTGCCAGGCCCTTCTCCCATTTTTGCAGTGCTGGAAATTGAACTCGGGGCCTCAGAGACTGCAGCGCAGTGCTCTACCAACTGAGCTAAATCCCAGCCCAGCAACAATAATAGAAATGAGAAAAACCATATTTACACTTCTTTGTGTCATCTAAAATAAGCATTTCATCTACTTTCAATATTTCTTAAACATTAAACCTAGCAAATAGTTGGAGATCTATCTCTTTTAAAGTCAAACATAGAGTTGAAGCAGATATATGTTAACTTGTGCTTGTTGATTTCTCAAAAAGCAACAAAATTAGTATTTATTTATGATGGCTAATGAAATAGAAGCTGTTGCAGAATCTAATTAAATACACAGACCTTATCTGTACATAACTGCATGTTCACTTTGCTAAGTATGCCATATTTTATGCTTGTAAATCTTATTTTCCCATATCACCTATGGTGAAAAACCCACATTTCTTTAAAGAAACTTAACAAGTCTCAAAGTTCCATACAATGTCACCTCTAAAAAAGTTGTCTTCATACTGGGAATATAATCTTAGAACATTACCAGGAATCATGGTCAGATTTCTTTTAGTGGAAAATGTAATGCTCTCTAAAAGTAGGACAATAATTCGAATAAAGCCCTAAGAAAGAATGCATCTGTGTCTACACCTTGAAGAGATGTATAGCCCTACACACTATTAAAAAGACTTAAAAATTCAATCCATTTCAATGATCTATTCAGAAAGAAGTGTATTCAAGTAAAATATGAAAGGAAGAAATAAGACTTCCTATACTGAATAATGAAAATTCTCTCAAAACAAAGGTCAATATACCAAATGAAACAATTCTTAATACTTAATGTATGTAAAATTGCAGACAAGCCATTCTCACTTTTATTCTGTGTCACAGTGTCAATATAAGAATTGAATTTGAACCATAGCTTGAACATTAAAAAATGTCTCAGCTTTCAAAACTCTTAGCAGAAAAGAAGGCCCTGTGGGTGACCTCATTATTCTGTTTTAAATTTAGCAAAAGACGAGCTGACAAGGTAAGAAAGACCATGGGCAGAAGTGGCAGTAGTGGAAGGCAGAACCTTGTGGAAAGAACAGACCCTGACACCCCAGTGAAGGGCTCTAAAATTGGAGGACTACAGCTGAAACCCAGAGTATTTGAGGGTTTTTTATATTTCACTCTGAAATAGCAGTATCCCCAGTCTTTCTCACGCTTTCCTTAGAAAGCCTGACTTTTAAAAATTTGTCCAAGTTGGACTTGCTGATTATAATGAGAATAATGTGCTTGAAAAAGAAAAAGACATATTTTGAAAATTCAAACTGAGCTTAATTTACATGATTGATACTCTTTTTTGACAATTTTTATTAATGTATTGTTATTTTTAATAGCATATAAAGTCCCCATAAACCCAGCAACTCAGAAGACTGAGGCAGTCTGAAAAATTTTGTGAGACTCTGCCTCAAAATAAAAATATTTTGAAAAGAGACTGGGGTAACAGCTAAGCCCTGGATACAAACCCACAGTGATGATTTAAAAAAAAGCATATATTATATAAAACTTCTAAATGACAAAATAACATGATTATATGACCTTGATCTCTTACGATAATCCAAACTGAAACACTGTCTTAGTATTTAAGCATTCTATTTTTGTTTTGTGACAAAAAGATCTCACAGAAAGGGATAATGTATAAGATCTATTTTACCAATGGAAAACTTAAGACTCAAAGAAAAGTAATTTTATGAACAAATTGCTGAATTCTAATGTCTTCCTACAGAATTAGTTACATGTAACTAATGTTGTCTCACAGAACTTATCCAATTTAATAGTTGTCATTATCTACTTCCCATATAAGCTTATTCAGCATGGAATCAAAATTAAATACTTATGCTTGCACAAATACAGCTTGTTGAGCTGTATTACATTTAGGATTTATCCTTTCAGGGTGGCATTAAATTGAAGTCTATGACTAAGAATTTTGGGGAACAAATGAATATGCAATAGAAAATGTGGTTTAATTATTTAATGTGAAGGGCTGTAGTTTGCTGGAGATTAGGCATTAATATATCACATTAAGTTTGTGTTCTTTTTTTTTTTTTTTTTAACTATAGTCATATTTGTATGGAAAGTGGTTACTTGTCAGTGTATCCTTTCGCACCATGTTGGACACATAGTTGTTAGGTGAAGTCAAGTTGTGTCTGACTCATAGTGATCCTCTTAGGGCTTTCATTGGTTTATTGTTTTTAGTTATGCTCCTGGAGTGGATTGCCACATCCTTCTCCCATTTTTATGGAGCTGGGGATCAAATCCAGGGCCTCAGATGCACAGACCAGCACTCTACCAACTGAGCTAAACATCTCAGATGTCTAATATTTGTGGACTGAAAGCATTTGCCAATAATCATACATTCTCCAGTTTTTCTTACTCCCCCACCACCATACTATGTAGAGGAATACAGAGAGAAATGAATGAATAAAAAATAAAAAGACTGGAACTATAAAAGTCTCTCATTTCTATGTCAGTTTATCATACTGTGGAGACTTTTGTGTTGCTAAAATGCTGAAAGTTATGCCACCAGTATTAGACTTCACCAGGGTCACCCATGGTACATAGGTTTCAGATGAACTTCCAGACTAAGACACACTAGGGAGAAGGACCAGGCAGCCCACTTCCAAAACAACTAGCAATAAAAAATGCTGTGAATAACAGAGAAACACTGTCAGAAATACTGTTGAAAAATGAGCCCCTCAGGTTGAAGTCACTCAAAAGACAACTGGAAAAGAGTTGCCTCCTCAAAGTAGAGTTGACCTTAAAGATGGAGATGAAGTAAAGCCCAAGGGACCTCCATTTGCTGAGATGGCATGACTCAGCATGAGAAGAAAAACTGTAAATATCCATTAATAATTGGAATGTGGAATATATGTAGTATAAATCTAGGTAAAATAGAAATTATCCAAAGAGAAATAGTACATAAGCATCAACATTCTAGGCATAAGCGAGCTAACAGGGACTGGCATGGGCCATTTTGAATCAGATAACAATATGGTCTACTATGCCAGGAATGACAACTTGCAGAGGAAGGAGTTTGCATTAAAAATCAAAAGAAATACCTCAAAATCTATCTTAAACTACAATCTGCCAATGATAAAATAAAATCCTTATGCCTACAAGGAAGGCAAATATATGACTATATTCAAATTTAGACATTCAATACTAAGGCCCAAAATGAAGAAAGCGAAGATATTTACTAGTTTCTGCAGTCTGAAATTGATTGATCATGCAATTAGAATGCACTGATAATTACTGGTGACTGGAATGCAAAACTTAGAAAAAAGAAAAAGCCTCAATAGTTGGAAAATATGGCCTTGGTGACAGAAATGATGCTGGGGACTGCATCAAGAATTTTGTCAGACCAATGACTTTCTCATTGAAAATACATTTTTTCCACCAACATAAGTAGTGACAACACATAAAGAAATCACTATAAAGAAAGTGCAGGAAATAAATTGACTAATTGTAGAAAGAGATGATGGAAAAGCTCAATGTCAGAAGTCAGAACAAGACCAGGGGCTCCTTGGGGATCAGTCCATCAACCACTCATATACAAGTTCAAACTGAAAGTGAAGAAAACAAGAACAAGTAACTGAGAGTCAAGGTATGACAGTGAGTACATCCACTTGAGTTCAGAGACCATCTGAGAAACAGATTTGATGCATTAGACACTAATGATCAAAGACTAAATGAGTTATGGCATGACATCAAAGACATCATTCATGAGGAAAGCAAAGTTTATTAAAAAGACAGGAAAAAAATTACAAGACCAAATTACACATCAAAAAAGACTCTGAAACTTGCACTTGCACATTGAGTAGCTAAAGGAAAAGGAATACCTGACAAAGTAAAAGTAAGCAGAAGATTTCAAAGGGCAGCTTGAGAAGGCAAAAGCAAATATTATAATGGCATATGCAAAGAACTGGAGACAGAAAAACAAAAATGAAGAAAACATTCTGTTTTTCTCAAGCTTGAAGAATTGAAGAAAAAAGTTCAAGCTTCAAGTGGCAATAGTGAAGGTTTCTACAGGGAAAATATTAAAGGACACAGGAAACATCAAAAGGAGATGGAAGAAATGCACAGTCATTATACCAAAAAGAATTGATGGTTGATCAACCATTTCAGGAGGTTGCATATGATCAGGAAATAATAATACTGAAGAAAAAGTGAAAGATGTCTTAAAGAAATTGGTGAAACACAAAGCTCTAGGAATTGATAGAAAACCAATAGATACGTTTCAACAAACTGATGCAACACTGAAGGTGCTCACTTGTCTATGCAAAAAAATTTGGAAAACAGCTATAGGGTCAATTGACTGGAACAGTCAATTGTGCTTATTCCCAAGAAAGGGGAAAAAATAAAATATGGAAATTATGGAATGCTGTTAGTAATATCTCACACAAGTAAAATTTTGCTAAAGATCATTCAAAAGCATCCAAAGCAGTATATTGACAGGGGATTGCTGGAGAATCAAGCTGGCATTAGAAGAGAGTATGAAACCAGGGATATCAATGCTGTCAGATAGATATTGGATGAAAGTGGTGAATGTCATAAAAATGTCTACCTAGGTTTTATTAAGCGTCCAGCTATAGCACTGTGGCTTCTGATCCCATCAGATCTCAGAAACTCAGAAGGGTTGGGGATGGTTAGTACTTGGATGGGAGACCACCTGGGAACATCAGGTGTTGCAGGCATGGGAGACAGACCCAGGCAACCCACTCCCAAAAATCAATCTGCCATTGAAAACCCTATAAACAGCAGAGAAGCACTGACAATAGTGTTTTCCCTCCTGTATGTAGGGTTGCTATGAGTTAGATACCAATTGGACAGCACCTAACAACAGCAACAACATGTTTTATTAAGTTTGCAAAGACATGTGGCTGTGTGTATCACAACAAATTATGGATAATATTGTGAATAGTGGGAATACCAGAACACTTAATTGTACTCATAAGGAATTTGTACATAGACCAGGAGGCAGTCATTCAAACAGAACAAGGAAACACACCTGGTTTACCGTTGAGAAAGTTGGGCCTCAGGTGTATTCTTTCATGGTATATCTTCAACTGTATGCTGAGCAAGTAGTCCAAGAAAATGGAATTTATGAAGAACATGGCATCAAGATTGAAGGAAAACTCATTTAAAACCTGTTATTCAAATGACACAACTTTACTTGCTGCAACTGAAGATGATTTTAAGCAATTACTGATGAAGATCAAAGAACACAGCCTTCATTATGGAATACACTTCAATGCAAGAAAACAAAAATCCTTGCAACTGGGTCAGTTAAGCAACTTCCTAATAAGTGGTGAAAAGATTGAGTTTGTCTAGGATTTTGCTTTACTTGGTTTTAAAATCAATACACATAGAAGCAATAGTCAAGAAATCAAAAGATGCATTGCACTGGGTAAAAGCTGTTGTAAAAGGCCTCTTTTCCTGTAGTGAACTTTGTTATTATCTTGTCAGAACAATTGCATGCATTTTTTAGACCATTTATATTGACACCATTCTTAGCTTTTTTTTCATTTTATTTTGATCTGACCTTTGAATAAGATGTTTCCTTCTTTTTTTTAATTAGAAATTTTTAATGTACATTTTAATGTGTTTCATTTTGACATGCTTTTCATTGTGACATTTCCATATATGCATTTTGATAAACATTATTCATATAGGGTACCCCTTACCCTCCCCTATGCTTCCCCCCCTCACCCTTCCCATCTAAGTTTCCCATCTAAGTCTTCTCTATCTTTTACTTAGAAGTTTTTTCCTATATGTCCATGGGTTCCAGTTCTGTTTAAGATAGAAACTTTTCCTGTAGCAGTCTTTGTTTTTATCTTGTTAGAACGATTACATGCAATTTCTACTCCATTTATATTGACATCATTCTTATATCCCCCCCCCCCTTTTATTATGATCCGACCTTTGAATAGGATTTTTCCTTCTTGTAATTTTGGATCAGCTCCCTCATATGAGTGAGAACATGTGTTGTTTCTCTTTCTGAGCTCATGTTCGTTCACTCAAAATAATTTTCTCTAATTCCATCCAGAGTTTCCTTCTTATAATTTTGATTCAACTCCCACATATGATTGAGAACATGTGGTGTTTCTCTTTCTGAGCTTGGGTTCGTTCACTTAAAGTAATTTTCTCTAATTCCATCCATTTTGCTGCGAATAACTTTATTTCATTTTTCTTGATTGCTGAGTAGTATTCCATCTTGTATATGTACCATAGTTTTTTATCCATTCTTCTGTTGAAGGGCACTTTGATTCCATATCCTTGCTATTGTGAAAAGTGCAGCATTGAACGTGGAGATGCAGGTGTCTCGGTGGTATGATGACCCATCTTCCTTTGGGTAAATTCCCAGTAGTGTTATAGCTGGGTCATAGGGTAGATATATTTTCAGTTTTTTAAGATATCTCCATATTGATTTCCACAGTGGTTCACCAATTTACAGCTCCACCAACAATGTAAGAGTGTTCCTTTTTCACCATAACCTTGCCAGCATTTGTTGTTATTTGCTTTATTGATCTTCATCGTTCTTACTGGTGTAAGGTGAAATCTCAGAGTTGTCTTAATTTGCATTTCCCTAATGGCTAGGGATACTGAGCATTTTTTCATGTGTTTCATGGCATTATGGACCTCTTCATTTGAGAACTGTCTACTCAGTTCCTTTGCCCATTTGTGTATTGGGTTATTTGTTTTGGGGGGGAGTTTTTTTCTTGAGTTCTTTATAAATTCTAGTAATTAGACCTTTATCTGATGTATAAAATGTGAAGATTTTTTCCCATTCTGTGGGGGTTTCCTTGACTCTGCTAATTGTTTCTTTTGTTGTCCAGAAGCTTTTTTATTTCATGTAATCCCATTTATCTATTCTTGTTGCAATTTCTTGAGCAATTGGAGTCCTATTAAGGAAATCCTTTCCGATGTCTATATGATGGAGTGTATTGCCTATCTTGCCTTCTATAAGTTTTAAAGTTTCTGGTTTTATGTTGAGATCTTTTATCCATTTTGAGTTAACTCTCATGTATATTGAGAGATGTGGGTCCACTTTTATTTTTCTGTATGTGGATGACCATGTTTCCCAGCACCATTTGTTGAAAAGGCTGTCCT
Organism: Pedetes capensis; assembly: GCA_007922755.1. Taxonomy (NCBI): domain Eukaryota; kingdom Metazoa; phylum Chordata; class Mammalia; order Rodentia; family Pedetidae; genus Pedetes; species Pedetes capensis. The sequence goes on along the minus strand of VMDO01010664.1, from coordinate 50,829 downwards.
TTTTCTAGTTTACTTGCTTTGCTCCTTTGTCAAAAATAAGGTGGCTATAGGTATGTTGAGGTATTTCTGGGTCTTCTATTCTGTTCCAGACGTCTTCAGGCCCATTTTTGTGCCAGTACCAAGCTGTTTTTGCAACCACTGCCCTGTTTGAAGTCAGGGATTGTGATTCCACCTGCATTAGATTTGCAGCTTAAAAGTGTTTTGACTATATGTGGTCTTTTGAAAAATTTCTATCTTAAACAGAACTGGAACTCAAGTACATATAGAAAAATATTACCAACTAAATTATAGAGAAGACTTAGATGGGGAGGGTGGGGGGAAGCATACAAGAAGGTAAGGGGGTACCTATATGAATAATGTACATCAAAATGCATATATGGAAATGCCACAATGAAAAGCATGTCAGAATGAATCACATTAAGGTGTACGTTAAAAATGTCCAATTAAAAAAAGGCCTCTTTAAAGTGTTGAAAAATAGAGATGTTACACTGAAGACAAAAGTGCAACTTCCTCAGGGGGATCCCACCTGTGTGAAAGCTGGACTGTGCATATTCGTGACAGGAGAAGATTTGATGTTTTTAAATTATGGTGCTATAGACAAATATTGAACATACCACGAACTGCCAAAAGAATGAAATAGATCTTAGAAGAAGTGCAACCAGAGTGATCCTTGGAAGTAACAGTGGCTAGGCTCTGTCTTGCATATTTTCAACATTTTTTCAGTTTGGACCAATCCCTAGAGAAGCACATCAGGTTTGGGAAAGGAACAAGTCAATGAAAAAAAGGAAACCTCTCAACTACATGGATTAATGCAGTAGCTACAACAATGGGTTTAAGCATAAAAAATATCACGTTTATAGTACAGTGTTGGGGGCATTTTATTTCTGTTGTACATAGGATCACTCTGAGTTTGACCTGACTCAAAGGCACCTAACAACAACAAACATTCAAGTTCAGACAAACATCTGGAATTGAGTTTACATGAAGATGATCATGAAATGGTTAAGTAGAAAAATTATTAGGTGCAGTAACCAGGGAGAATGTTCTATGGTGTGGAAAAACTAAGAAATGAATCTGGATTTTTTTTTTTTTTTTTGGTACTGGGAGTTGAACCCAGGGCCTCACACCTGGATGCTCTGCAAGTGCTGGACCACTGAGGTGCAACCCAGCCCATTTTTATTTTTACTTTTTGAGACAGGGTCTCACTAAGTTACACAGACTGCCTCTGGTCTCGAACTTGCGATCCTCCTGCCTCCTGAGCCACTGGGATGACAGGCATGCACCACCGTGCCTGGCTTGAATCTGGATTTTTTAAATGGGAACACATTTTGAAGTCACAAGTAACATCAAAGATAATTTTTTCCTTGTAACTACATTGTGAGATTAACACCACCACATTGTAGAGAACTGATATTGAAAAATAGGATGGAGGTCAAAATTGGAGTGCAGATACTATAGTAGCATCAATTCTTGGTAAGTAGATCCAGCTCCTGACATTTTGTAAAGTATTTTGAAAACCATCTTCTTTAAATTTATCATTTCTTAGATCTGTGCAAATTGAAGCAACAATATGTAGATGGAAAAGACAAATTATAGAACATTTTGTATACATGGAAATTAAGAATTCCTTGAAATAGGTATTGTATATCCAAATGAAAATAATTGGCTACCACAAAATTTCCTCATAATACCTTCTAAAGGGATCATTAGAAGCCAAGAAAAAGAAATTCTTCTGGCTAAAACTCATTCATTTCAAATTGAGGAGAGATTATAAATTACAATGTGCCCTGAAAGATGTTGAGAGAATAATTAAAAGGGCAGAAATAACATCAAGAATGGCTGAGCTGGGGCATATGGTAGGTCTATTTTTACTTTTCTAAGGTATCTCCACACTGATTTCCAAAGTGGTTGAACCAATTTACAGATCCACCAGCAGTGTAGGAGGGTTCCCCTTTCTCCACAACCTCATTAGCATTTGTTGTTATTTGTTTTATAGATGTTGGCCATTCTTACTGGAGTAAGGTAGAATTTCAGCATTGATTTGATTTGCATTTCCCTAATGGCTAGGGATATTGAGCATTTTTTCATGTGTTCCATAGCTTTATGAGCTTCTTCATTTGAGAACTGCCTGTTCAGTTCCTTTGCCCATTTGTGTATTGGGTTGTTTGTTTTCTTGGGTATTGCTTTCTTGAGTTCTTTATAAATTCTGGAAATTTGTCCTCTGTCCAGTGTATAGGATGCAAAGATTTTTGCCCATTCAGTGGGGAATTCCTTGACTCTTTTGATTGTTTCCATTGCTGTATAGAAGCTTTTTAATTTCATGTAATCCCATTTATCTGTTCTTATTACAATTTCTTGAGCAATTGGTGTCCTATTAAGCAAATGCTTTCCATTCCCTATGTATTGGCGCATATTGCCTATCCTTTTAAGTACCCATCAATAGAAGAATAGATAAAAAATTATGGTACATGTGCACAATGGAATACAACTCAGCAATCAATAAATGAAACAATGTCATTTCCAACAAAATGGATGGAATTGGAGAAAATTATCTTAAGTGAACGAACACAAGGCCAAAAAGAGAAATACCACATGTTCTCACTTATATGTGGGAGCTGAATCAAATTTAAAAGAAGGAAAAACTTCTATACAGAAATTGGAACATGGTAAAAAGCTAATGTAAACTCAGTGGAGAAGGGACAATTCAAGGAGCAGAAAGAAAGAGGGAAGGATGTAGCAAAAGGAAGCAATGATGGGAGAAGATAAGAGGGGGAGGAAGGAGAAGGAGGAGCGATGAATGAGAAAGAGTGCAACCCCAAAGTAAACAGCCCAACTTTAATAGTTCAGGAAATAATTATAATAGTACCAATAATACCAAAAGATGGTAATAACATAAATGGGCTAAATTATTCATGTAATACTGCTGACAATATAGAAAGATAGATCACTATAGAAAAAAATGTGTACTTAAATCATAATTGGGATGCAAGGGTATACAGAAAAATATTCCCATAAAAAGGCATGCAAGTAGAAGAGAGGCCACTGGTGGGGTGGGGGAGAGGAGGAGGTGCACAAGAGGGTAAGGGTGAACTTATCTGTGTAATGTACAATGAAATGCATATATGGAAATATCACAATGAAGTGCATGTCAGAATGAAACACATTAAATTGTACATGAAAAATGTCCAATAAAAAAATGACTGAGCAAGGAATTTAGCAAACCATTCTTTCCTCCCTCAAAATGAAAGAACTAGATTGAATTATCCAAAAAACTTTTGGAGTCTCTCAAAATCCAAAAATTCACATGAGTAATATGTAGGCACTTGTTCAAGAACATTCACTGAACTGAGTACTAAAAATTTAATCCATAGTATTTTCTCTGAGACTATACTCATGAGTATTCCCCTGGTCCTAAATATAGAAGTTCTATGAACAAGACCAGACAGACTGAGAGAAATGCCCTGTGAATCAGCTGTCTGATAAGAACCCTATAATAAACTTCCGAGAACTCAATAAGAGACTGATAGAATAATTTAAAAATGGATAAAAATATTAACAAGTACTTCACCAAAGCATATACTGAGAAATATATTTCTAGAAGATATATTTTTGGGTTTCGGTATGGTTGTTGTTGTTGTTGTTGTTAGGTGCCCTCGAGTCGGTATCCGACTCATAGCGACCCTCTGTACAACAGGGGAAACACTATTGTCAGTGCTTCTCTGCTATTCATAGGGTTTTCAATGGCAGATTGATTTTTTTGGGAGGGGGTTGCCAGGTCCTTCTCCCAAGCCTACAGCTTCTGGTGTTCCCAGGCGGTCTCCCATCCAGGTACTAACCAGGACCGACCCTGCTTAGCTTCCAAGATCTGACGGGATTGGATGCCACAGGGCTATGGCTGCAGGCTTCTGTATGGTTAGAGCTTTGTAAATATTTCCATTGAAACTGGGGATCTGGGGTAAAAGCTGGAAATAAAAGGTAATTTATGACTGTTTAGATGGTAAGAGACCCCAGAGACTTGCCTCTCAGAGGTAAGTGTTTATGTTTCAAGAAAATATAAAGCCAATGACTTTAGGGACTGCCCTAGGTTGTGAAACTGAAGACAGGAATCTTGTCTTTCCCTTGGAGAGATTTATTTGCATTCCTTATTACAATAAGAATTCAGGATGCTTTCTATTGTTTCCAAGGAGACCCTACAGAAAAGAAAAGCCCCTCTCTGCTCTACATCAAAATCCAGATTCATTTGCATAAGAGTCCTTCTCTGTAGTAGTGCTTTCCTTTTGTAGAAGATAAAACCTGGCTCTCATCATATTACTCAGGAATAAGACTTGGTGCAGAGCAAAACCATACAGCAATTATTTGCTGTTTATAAATAATGAGCCTGCAGTAGCCCAGTGGCATCTGATCCCGTCAGATCTCGGAAGCTAAGCAGGGTCGGGCCTGGTTAGTACCTGGATGGGAGACCACCTGGGAACACCAGAAGCTATAGGCTTGGGAGAAGGACCTGGCAACCCCCTCCCAAAAATCAATCTGCCATTGAAAACCCTATGAACAGCAGAGAAGCACTGACAATAGTGTTTCACCTGTTGTACAGAGGGTCACTATGAGTCAGATACCGACTGGACAGCACCTAACCTAACTATTCTATTCTGGAAACGTCATATGTGTTTTCAAGATATATTAATAAATCTAGATGTTAAAAACATTGTTGTTTTTGTTAGGTGCTATCCAGTCACATAGGACTCATAGCAACCTTACATATGTACAATAGAGTAAACATTGCCCATACTGTGTCATGCCCTGCACTACTGGCAGTTCTTCTCTGCTAATCATAGTGTTTTTTCAATGGTGGATTGTTTTGGGAGTGAGTTGCCAGGTCCTTCTCCCATAAAAACATAGCAATGTACAAAGGCTCTGTAAGCACTCGAAAAAAATTTCAACATTTTTAATCATTAGAATAATGCTAATCAAAACCATAATGAGATACAATTCCACATCCACTAGAATTACTATTATCTAGAAAATCTATGAATAACAGATGGTAGGATTGATTTAGAGAAAGGAACCCTCACACTAATTGCTAAGGCTATGTAAAATTCTGCAACCACTTGAAAAAAATTGCCATTATCTTATCAATGTGAATATTAATGTTACAATACAACCTAGTCAACTCCACTCCCAGGAATCTACCTGAGTGAATTGAAAACATATTTTCATCATTCATGCCTCTAAGATCAGAATAGAAACAGATTTCTATTTAGAATGAGACACCAGAATACACAGTACTGTTGACCTGTATCTCTGTTCCATAATTATTAGGCTGGCAATCTTGCAAGATTCATAAATCTCATTCATGTAAATGCAGTGGAGCTTAGATCTTTCTAAACAATAACAAACCTTGAATACCAAGAGTCCCATTTATAAAAAGTGTCTTTAAAATTGTGCATGCTACTTAAATGAACTATTTCATGTAAATACCTATTTGATATATTAAGAATTTAACATTAGCCACTTCTGAAATTTGAATTCTTGAATATTGTATTTTAATGCTATCTTTACAAATTAGCACTAATATACACATACCATATTGTTTTTATGATTTTGAATAAACAGTCATATTGGCAAATGTAACAGCATGCATTGTAAAAAGCATTTCATATTTATAAATAAATATTTAATGCTATTTAATTTTATAATTCAGAGACTAAAATAAAACAATCCATGCATCTAGATTTTCTTCACCAAAACAAATGGTTTCATTGTTCTTGTGCTTAACTTTGATGAAATTCTGTCCTTGAATAAAATTTGATAGAAATTTATGGCATACATCAAGAATGAAAGACTTGTACACCTGCAGATAGGTGGATAGAATAGGAAGCATTTTAAATTCACCACCACCATCATTAACTCATATATATTTTTTCTCTCTCATTCTCTCTCTCTGTCTCTCTCTGTGTGTCTCTCTCTCTTTCTCTCTCTCTCTCTCTCTCTCTCTCTCTCTCTCTCACACACACACACACACACACACACACACACACACATCACCCACATCACAAACAGTATGCCATCACATGGTCAATAGCTCATTAAAATTAGATTCCCATTTATTTTTACAATTTTAAATGTTAGATTATGGCTTATGCATTATATCAGTTCCCCAACCCCTGATTAGCATTCCTAAAATGACTTTTCTTTTACAGTTTGAAGAAATTTCTACTACATTGGGTTATAAACACAAGCCTGAAATGAGAAAGTATTTAAAAGTCCAATAAATGCTATTATGTTGTTGTTGTTGTTGTTAGGTGCCATCGAGTCAGTATCCGACTCATAGCGACCCTGATAGGGTTTTCAATGGCTGAGTGCTTTGGGATTGCCGTGGGAGTGGATTGCCAGGCCCTTCTCCCATTTTTGTGGTGCTGGGAATTGAACTCGGGACCTCAGAGACTGCAGTGCAGCACTCTACCCACTGAGCCAAATTCCAGCCCAAATGCTATTATAGCTCACATTAATTTATACATGCATACATTTTCATAACTATGTATAAGGTTGCCAAAAAATGATTTAAAATACAAGGTTACCACTTGATAAAATTAAAAGATATATTCTAAAATAATCTAAAATAAATAAATAAATAACAAATCTAAAATAAATAAACAAAAAACTGTCCTAGAATTTCCAGTAATTTTACCCAGCCTGATTCTTAACTGAAATTTGGAAATCATGATATTACTTATTCAAATACTATTCAAAATGTTTCTTTTGCTATGAAGATATTTCAACTTATAAACTTTTTGATACAAGTCCAATTGTGCTTAATTATTCATTTTTCTTCAGAGTCAATGTTAGTATTAATCTTACAGTTACAGTGAATAGTAGTTGCAGAGATATTTCAAGATCTACTTTGTTCTGTGGAGATCATGCCTTTCTACACAGCCCACATTCGGAAAGACAAGGTGGTATTAGAAGATCAGCAGAAATAAAAGTGACATTGAAGTAACACAGCAAATGATGAGATGCTTTCAGAAGAGAATGACAGAAAATTCTGAACTTAATGAAAATTTACTCAGTTATATACCGAAGAAGGATAAAGGTTAGAAAAGGTATTTGGTACGCCTTTGCAAATCATTATGAAATTTCCAAAGGATTTTCAATGATAGAAAATCTAAAGCTTTTTAATAAAAGTATGTGTAAATTTGGTGTGAAAATAGATATGCTATGTAATAATTTTTGAAAAATAAAACAAAAAGAATATAAATTAGGAGTAATAAATGAATCTAATTGGAAATCAATGATTTGAAAGACATATAATATAAAAGACTATTTGTACCTGTCAAATTGTTTAAAAAACTATTGTATTATATGAAAGGATTGCATAAGAAGAGACAGAATACAATCCCTATAAGTAAATGACTTTATATTACATTTCTCCCTAGTTGAAATGATGTTTGTGAAATACTCTGAAAAATGTGCCCATGAAGTAAGACAATAAACACACTGAAGAAATACATAATGTCTAACACACTGAGAATGCATATGCAATTTAAATTAAATGTTTGTTGCTGAGGCATAATTCCAGGGTAGAAGATAGAATGACCTTAGCATTCTCATGAGAATAATGAGGCTATCCTCTAACAAATTGACACTGATATAATTTATATTCAGTGATTTTTATTTCTTCATTAAAAACTTAAGGCTGTAAATTTCCTCCAACTATTATTGAAACTACATAGTAAAATATTATATTAACTTTAATTGTAAAGTTCTACCTCTATTGTAATTACCATTATAATTTATCCATTGACCACAAGTTTAATTAGAGATTTTGTCAGACCCCCCCAACTCGATGACACCTAACAAGAACAGCAACAATATTAACATTTTTGCATTGTACTTAAGGATTTATTCTCTAATGTGTTGTTTCTCACATGTTTGGAAATTAATTATCTTATAAAGACTTTGGTCAAACCATAAGTATTTTATGTGAACTAAATCTAGTGTGCATGACATCCCAAACTAGTACTTGAAAAAGTTTATTTTTTTGTGTCATACATGATTATTTCCCCTACTTTTTATCTTCTTGTGCTAAAAAGTACTAATGTTTTGGTATTATATGCATACCTGTTTAGAAATCTCATATCTCTCTAGTTTAATGACTTATCAGATATATATGATCATTACCCTTGAATACCACTGAATAATACTATTAATGGACTGGGATTTAGCTCAGTTGGTAGAGCGCTGCGCTGCAGTCTCTGAGGTCCCCAGTTCAATTCCCAGCACCGCAAAAATGGGAGAAGGGCCTGGCAATCCACTCCCAAGGCAATCCTGAAACAGGCAGCCATTGAAAACCCTATGAGGATCGTTGTGAGTCGGATGCTGATTCAAGGGCACCTAACAACAACAACAACAATACTATTAATGTGCTAACTTTCTTATGCTTAATTCTTGCCTCATGTTTTTATTTCTATTTATTTATGTATTGGATTTAGCCAACATATATCAGGATTTTTAAATATTCAGTTAATCATGGACATACACCTTTAGGTATACACATAGTTACTTCTTATATATATATGTTTATTTTTTGAAATTTTTGTTGTTTACTTATATCTTGCTTTAGTTGCCTTTCTAGACTCTATGTTATTATTCGGGATTTCAGTAGAATTGTATTTATTGATTTTGATTTATGTACCTATTAAAAACACAGCTTTCTTCAAAATAATACCCATTTCACTTTGCTTTCATTTATGAAAACACTTTCAAATTTATAAATTCTAATTGAAGAATATTATCCTTTATTTTGTAATCATTCTTTTCTTCGTAGAAGCTTTTATAATCTTCTTGCTGTTGTTTTTGTTTAATACCATGGCACATTTACAATAATATGGTTACAGAAAATTTTTATGACTAATAGTTGGGAGTAATTTGATTTCTTACATCTGAGAAGTCATGACCTTTCATAGAAAAATTTTAAGCTCTAATCTTTCAAAGCTTTTCTCTATGCCATTATCATTTGTTACTTCAGAAAAAAAATTGACATATGTAAAGATACAGTACTGGCTGTTGAACTCAGCATTTGGTGCATGCTAGACAACCATACCACCACTGAGTCACACCCTAGCCCCTTTTATATTTGTATGCATGTATGTGTGTGTGTATGTATGTATGTATGTATGTATTTATCTTTCTTTGAGACACAGTATTGCTAAATTGTTAAAGCTTCCTCTGGCCCTGAAACTGGGAGCTGCTTTCTTCATCTTTCTGAGTATCTGGGATTTCAGGTCTACACCATGGCACCAGCTGATATATTACTATCAAACTCTGATTTAACATTTTAATTTTTATATTGATATTTTTACTTCAGTATTTTAATGATACTTCAGTTTACTAAATCTCTCTTTTGCAATTGTCTAACCTCGTATGTGCATGCATGTGTGTATGTGTAACTTTTCTCACAAATTTTCCTTAGAAATTTTCATTATTTCATCGTGGAAATAAAATCCCATAATAATTTAATTTGATATTTGTCAGCAATGTGAATACTTTCAACAAGCTGTATAGCAAGCCTAGGCTGCATATTTTTCTAATATTTGTGACTTTAAAATCCATAGCACCCAGTTTTTAAAATTCCAACAATACTTGCTGATAAAAGAATTTGGTAGGCATTGTCTTCATATTGCATATGTGAGTTTGGGAGTGTGTCACCTTGGCCATTATTTATTGGAGTAGAAAGGACAAGTTCTTCCAAGAAATATTTTATGATGTTTTTTCTTCAGGATTATATTAAAATCTAAGCAGGGTATGGTGGTGCACACCTTTAATCTCAGTGACTTGGGAGACTGAGGAAGGGGGATCACAAGTTCAAGGCCAGAGGCAGCCTGTGATACTTAGCAAGACACTGTCTCAAAAAATAAATAAATAAAAGTGGGCTAGGGAGGTAGCATAGTGGTAATGCACTTACAGAGTTTTTCAAGACCCTGGTTTCAAACTCAAGCACTACTAAATAAATAAATGATTGAATAAATAAACAAATTAATTAATTCATTAATTAAAGTCTAGAAAGGCTCATGCTTAGTGAAATTGAATGACATGTGAGATTGAGTACCCTGAGTCTTAAGCTCCTGAAAACAGGGCTGAGGAATGTCTTCATTGTGTGCAAAATATTCTGCACGTTGTATTTGCTTAAGATTAGTACTTATCTAAATGAGCAACATATTTGCAGGGAGGTATCTTATAAATAATTTGGAACGATATAAAACTATATTTCAATGTTTTTAAGTTTTGACCTCTTTGTCAGATCTCCTTAGATTCAAGTGTGGCTGGATGACAACATCTATTAGTTTTTTATGTTTTCTGTAACAGAATAGAAATTTATTCAATCATAGTTTTCAAGGAGAGAATACAAAATCAGTGTCATTGGGTTGCCATCCTAGAAATCTCTGAAATCCAGCTATCTGTAAGGCTCTACCTTTTTGCTGGTTGAAGGGGAAGATCCATTCTATCCTTTATAGCTCTTGGTGAACACTGGCCTTCCTTGGTTTTACTTAATCATCAAGTTCAGCGTTTTCAAATCTTATTTTCCTTTGCCTTCCCATTGCCTTTTTCTCCAGGGGTAATCCAACTCCCTTGTTTCTTTCTTATATAAAGTTTTATGTGATTGAATTAGGACTATCTCTGATTATCTACATTAATCTACTCAGCTTAATTCAATCACATCTTCAAAGATATTACCAAATAAGATAACATTCTAAGATTACACATATCATATGTAGATATCTTTAGTAAGAACATCTTTCAGTCTAGCAAACATCTCATAATGCATAGAATAGTGTTAACTTTCTTGCTAGTGGCAATTCAAAATTTCAAATATTAGAAAAGCTTAGTTTTTTTTCTTATTTTCAGACAAATCTAAAAGTAATGCACTTTATTCTTAAATTCCTATTGAATATCTTACATGCACCTTGATGCATTTTGGAAACATGTTCTCTCTTAAATAGAGAGTGAAGACATATATTGCAATTCCTAATATTTCTTGGGGCTGGGATTTGGCTCAGTGGGTAGAGCGCTGTGCTGCAGTCTCTGAGGACCCGAGTTCAATTCCCAGCACTGCAAAAACGGGAGAAGGACCTGGCAATCCACTCCCAAGGCAATCCCGAAACAGTCAGCCATTGAAAACCCCATGAGGGTCACTATGAGTCGGATACCGACTCGATGGCACCTAACAACAACAACAACAACAATATTTCTTAGTAATTTCTCTGAAAGTAGCATTTAGTAACAAAGGAGATGGTAAATATACACCCTATTCCCTGTTATATGCAAATTTTTAAAAAGAGATGTGTTTTTTAAATTCAAGATATTTTTATCAATTCTGCATTTTACTTGGCTCTTTAATATCCATCATATAAAATATAACACAAATTAATATTTTACTCAAATCCACATTCTCATTCCAGTGAACTTTTTACTTTTCATAATCTTTATTCCCTTTAGTTGCTGTATTTGATCGTTAAAAGTAATATTTCAAAATGGTTCATTTATTTTTGTCATTACTGTACAGAAGACCAAAACCAGCAAAAATCATTTTTTCCCATTTGGTTTCACAACACAAATGCAGTAACTTTTAAAACATTTGATCTTGTAAGATTCAATCTAGAATATAGGTGGGAGAAGAAAACTACTATATTTTATTTTCTTAGCCAAACCAAGTTAAGGTTTATTTGTTGCTGAGTAAACACCAAGAACTAGGGTTTACTCAGAAATAACCCGAGAGTTCTATTTCTTGCTTTTATGAGTAGTCACTGATGTGAGCACAAATGCCCTGGCAAGTGCAAATGTGGCACATTGATTTTAAATTGTGTTTCAGGGGTAAACTAGGGGGCGGAATCCTAGTCTTTATGCATACTTTGCAAGCACGTTACCACTGAGCTGTACTTCCAGTCCTTTTTTTTTTTTTTTTTTAATCTTAAAACAGGGTCTCCTCAAATTAGGCAGGCGGCCTCTTGCCTTGACTTTGTGAGCCTCCTACGTAGCCCCTCCTGAGCTGCTGGGATTACAGACAATTTCTACCTACCACCCTGGCTAGAAAAATAAACAAAACATTCTTAATGTCACAAGGCTTCACCAATAATATTTGGTCATGATACTGACTGAAAATATTAGTGATTCCATGAAAACTTCTTTATCTTGACTTGAAAAAAAAATCTTGAAGTTATGGACCATTCTTTCAAGTAAACAACATACATTCAAATATCCCAAAACATGGCATTACTGTAGAATATTTATTTATGAAAGGTCACGCTAAAACAAATGAGATTTTATAAGGACTTAAAATTTCTAGAGTGACAGGATTACTATTGACTTATTAAAGTAAATAGTTAATAAATCGGTGCAATAATGTCCATGAGCTTTAGAATACTTTTTATTTTTAATAGTGTGATAGCACACCTCAACTTCTTCATTTCAAAAAAGCAGTATAATAAAGCTGGGATTTAGCTCAGTTAGTAGAGTGCTGCTCTGCAGTCTCTGAGGTCCCAAGTTCCATTCCCAGCACCGCAAAAATGGGAGAAAGGCTTCCACTCCCAAGGCAATCCCAAAATAGTCAACCATTGAAAACCCTATGAGGGTCGCTATGAGTCGGATACCTACTCACGGCACCTAACAACAATGAGTGAACATGATTTAAAGGCACCTAGCAACACCAACCAGCCAGACACAACTGGATGGTGCCTAACAACAACAACAATAATAAAGCATAATGAAAATATTCACCATAAAGAATGATAAATGTTTGAGGAGATAGATAGGTTTAAAACCTGATTTAAACATTATACAATGTATATAGATATCAAAACATTATCTGTTTCTCTACTACTCTGAATAATTTCTTATTATTTAATTTTTTTTTTTACTTTTTTGGTATTACTAGGGGTTGAACCCTGGGACTCGCACTTGCATGCTTTGCAAGTACTATACCACTGAGCTGCATGCCCAGCCCATTTTTTTACTTTTTGAAACAATGTCTCAGTAAATTACTTAGACAGCCTCTGTTCTTAAACTTGCAATCCTTCTGCCTCTGCCTCCCAAATCGCTGGGATTATAGACATGCCCACCATGCCCGGCCAACTTTTTATGTTTTTATGTATCAGTGAAAAGTAAAAAGATTTAAAAATTAAAATAAAACATAGCCAGGCAGAGTGGTGCACACCTCTAATCCCAGTGGCTAAGGCAGGAGGATGGAGAGTTGGACACCAGAGGCAGCCTTAGTGAGACTCTAACTCAAAATAAAAAAATAGAAAATGGGCTGGGGGTGCAGCCCAGGGGTAGACTACTTGCAAAATATGTGTGAGAACTTGGGTTCAGCTCCCAAGTACCACACAAAATAATTTTATATGTGTGTGTATACACACACACACACACATACACACACACACACGTTGTTGTTAGGTGCTGTCTGGTTGGTCTGACTCATAGTGACCCTGTGTACAATAGAATGAAACACTCCTGGACACTGTGCCATGCCCAGCACTATTGTAAGTGATTCCTGCTATTCATAGGGTTTTCAATGGCTGATTGTTTCAGCAGTGGGTTGCCAAATTCTTCTCCCTAGCCCACAGCACCTGATAATCCCGGGTGGTCTCCCATCCAAGGACTAACCAGGCCAACACTGCTTAGCTTCCAAGATCTGGCAGAATGGGATGCCAGGATGCTATGGCTACAGATACACACACACACACACACACATATAATTTTATATATACACATATATGTGTATATACATATATAATTATATATAATATATGCATATATGTCAATACATGAATATATATACCAAAAAAAGAATAACAATATTTCTCCAACTAATCCTTGTACATGCAGTCACTCTTATCTCAATTTAGGGTAGCAAACTTGTCCCCATGCTTAGACTAATAAACTAAGAAATATTCTTGGGATTACTGTCCTTTAATATCACACAAAACATACATAATTATTTTTCAATTAAAAAAACATAATTAAATTAAATACTGTTGCCAAACTGTCCACAATCCAACTATTTCTCACCACCTCTCCTGTTTTTCTTCCCAGTCCAAACCAATGTATTTTCTTACCTGGAATCCTTATTCTTGTATCCTTTCCTTTTTATCCACTATGCATGAGTTTGAGAAATCCACTTAAATAGTTTTACTATGTACATCCTGTTTTCAAACCTTATCATGGTTCGCTTTTCTCAATAAAGTCCTTAAATGACCTAAAATTATCTACATGTTCTGGCTTCTCTAATACTGTGACAATCTTTACTACTACTATCCTTGTTAAACACACTTCTTAAGCCCCTCTGACATCTATGGATTTCCTCTAACACGTTGGACAAATGTCAGCTTTGTTCTAAGTTTCTTCTCTGCCTTTAGTGCTCTTCTCTGAAATAAATGCTAACCCATCAATCCCAAGCTTTCAAATCAACTTTGTTTTTGGTATTCTCCAAGAAGGCTTGCCATGAATAATCTACAATTAAATTTGATTTCTGCTCTGATCTTCTCTTTGGGATTTCCAAGTTATAGGATATATCAGAGCCTCATTCTTTTCTATGGTTTGAGAGTATTACATCCAGGTATAATACAACAATTTATCCATTAATCAGTTGATGAGTATTTGTGTTATTTCTACCTTTTGTTTATTGTGGTAAGTGCTATTATGAACTTGTACATTTATGTATTTTTGTATTTTCTTGTGTACATTGAAAATGTATAATATGTATTATATGTTTTACAATATGTATTATATTTATGAATTGCCCTGAGTACATACTTTCAATATTTTTAGGTGAATGTCTTGAAGTTTGAAAAAAACTCCAAGTTTTTTTTTCTTAATGATTGAGTCACTTTACATTACCAAGAAAAATGCACAAATTTCCCATTTCTCCACATCCTAGAAATTGCTTCTTATGTTCTGGGTGTTGTTTTATTAATGAGGACCATGCTGGTGGGCATAAAAGAGTATATATTTCCAATTTTGATTTACATATCCATTATGACTAATGATGTTTAGCGTCTTTTTGAGTGCTTGTTGTTCTTCTGTATATCTTATTTGCATTATAGTAGGTCATCATACTTTTAAAATATTTTCTTCCATTCTGTTGGTTGCATTTTACTTTTCTTGATGATCTCCTCTGATGCACAAATTTTTTAAAATTTTGATTGAATCCACTTTACCTATTTTTCTTTTGTTGTTTCTAAGAACTTATTTCCCAATCTAAGTTCCTCATAATTTACCCCTAGATTTTCTTCTGGCTATTTATGATTTTAGGTCTTTTATTAACACTGTGTCCAATTTGAGTTAATTTTTGTTTACGGTATGAAGTAGTATTTCTTAATCCTCCTCCTCCTCCTTTTTCTCCTCCCCTTTCTTCATGTGGATATTCAGTTATCTGAACACAGTTTCTTAACAAGAGATTTTTCTTTCCTCATACAACGATCTTGTCACTCCTTTGTCAATTAAACAGATACATTGTTTTATTCTTAGACCATCAATTCTATCCACTTAACCATATATATATATATATACACTTAAGTCACTACCATACTATTTTGATCAGTGTAGCTTTATTTCAAATCCTCCTCACTTTTAGTAAGCAAAGTTGTGTCATCTGCATATAGCAGGTTGTTAATGAGTCTTTCTTTGAAACACTTACTGGTGGAGATGAAAGAATACAACCTTGAAGATGGATTACACATCAACATCAAGAAAACAAAAGTATTGCAACTGGGTCAGTAAGCAACTTCATGATAAGTAGAGAAAAGATTGAGAGTGTACCAATTTGTTTTACTTGGTTCTGTAATCAATACCCATGGCAGCACCAGTCAAGAAATCAAAAGATGCATTTCCTCTGGAAAAGCTGTTGCAAAAGACCTCTTTTAAGTGAGGAAAAGTAAAGATACCCTATTGAAGATGAAGGTGCACCTGATTTATACCAAGTTTTTTCAGTCACATCATATGCTTGTGGATGCTGGTCAGTGAATAAGGGAAACAGGAAAAGAATTGAGTTATGGTACTAGAGACAAAAATTGAATATCCCATACACGGTCAAAAGAACCAACAGGTCTGTCCTAGAAGAATTAGAGCCAGAGTGCTCCTTGGAAGCAAGGAAGGCTAGACTGAATCTTACATATTGTTGACATGATATCAGGAGGGATCAGTCTCTGGAGAGAGACATCATGTTTGGGACAGGGGCAGGTCAATGAAAAAAACTAGAAGACTACTA
Source organism: Pedetes capensis (assembly GCA_007922755.1). Taxonomy (NCBI): domain Eukaryota; kingdom Metazoa; phylum Chordata; class Mammalia; order Rodentia; family Pedetidae; genus Pedetes; species Pedetes capensis. Next base: position 34,574 of record VMDO01010664.1, on the reverse strand, counting down.
AATGAATTGACACAGGGGCTGAAACAATGGACTTTTTGGGGAGTGTTTTACATAGGGTCACTATGAGTTGAACCCGACTTGATGGCACCTAATGAACCAACTTAGTTGTAATACATTTTGAAATCAGGTAGTGTAAGTCCCCCAAATTCATTATTCTTTTTCTAGATTGGTCTAGTTATTTGAGATCCCTTGAATTTCATATAAATTTGAGAACAGGATTTTAGATTTTTGAAAATGAAAAGGTTGATAAAATTTAGATAGGGATTGAGTCTATGACTGTGTTGGGTAGTATTGCCTTTTTTTGGAATATAAAGTCTTGCAAACCATGAACTTTTTTTTGGCATTTATTTAGGTCTTTCAATTATATTTTTTAGTTTATAGCATACAAGTTTTTGACCTTCATGGTAAAATTTATCTCTTAAGCATTTTGTTCTCTTAGATGGAATTATTAATGGAACTGCTTTCTTAATTTCTCTTTCGGATATTTTTATTGCAAGTGTATAGAAACACAGCTAATTTGTGTCAATCTTGGACCCTACTGTATTTCTGAATTTGTTCAGTAGCTGCAATGGCTTTTTTGTGTATTCATTAGAATTTTCTATGTATAGGAATACATTATCTGTGAATAGAATGCTATTACTTCTTCATTTCTACTTTGGATGCTTTTATTATTCCTCTTTACTAATGTTCTGGCTAGAACTTCTAGTACAATGCTAATAGTATTGACATAAAGGAACTTCCCTGTGTTTTTTCAAATAATTTATCATATATTTTATTTCATATTTAGTCAGTTAATCCTCATTTAATGTACTGCAAGGTAGATACCTCATAAAAATAAACTAATGTATTGTGGATTTAATTTTAATCTAAATCATATTTTAATTCAAGTGGACAATACATGGAAATTTAAAATGGCATCATCCAATTTCATGACAATTACATTGTTGATTTTCCTCTCAGATTTCTTGTACATACTCAAAAACAAAGATATTATCAGAATGCCTCTCTACATATTTTAAAATATTTAGTTTAAAATTAAACATCTCTTTAAAAAGAAACTTCCATAGCTACATACAACAACAAAAATCATCAATAGTAGAATCCACCAAAGGTTGAAAAATAAAAAGCTATGATAAAATTCTATGAAAATTTTCCCAAAAATGAAGTAGAATGAAATATTCCTCAAATCACTTTATAAGCCATTCTAACTCTGGTACCAGAATCAGACGAAAATGTTATAAATAAAGCAAACTAAGGGACTATATATAATATGTAATATTACATATAATATATAATATACATATTAAATACATAATATATATAATAATATAGCACATATTTAATATGTACATTAAGAGACCCTTAAGAAATTTAGGAAATCAGTGATAATCATATTTAAAAGTTATAGTATAAACTCCTTTGGTTTAGCATTTAAATGTAAATCAAATCAAACTTCCTTTGGTTTAGCACTTAAAGGTAAATCAATGTAATATATTTGATAAATGATCCAGAAATGAGAAACTATATAGTCTTACCAAGAGGTATCTAAAAGTCAAAGGACAATAACCTACATATATTCCTGACAAACACTTTCACCAGATTAGGCATAATTGGAAACTTCCTTCAACTGACAAGTGTTACCAACAAGAAACTTAATACTGATATAATTTTTGTTGTTGTTGTTGTTAGTTGCCCTCGAGTCGAGTCCGACTCATAGCAACCCTATGTACAGCAGATGGAAACATTTGCTGATTCTGTGCCAGGCAAACGATCTTATTTATGTTTAAGCCCATTGTTGCAGTCACTATGTCAATCCATCTGGTGGAGGGTTTTCCTCTTTTATGTTGACCTGCCACTCTCCAGAACATGATGTCCTTCTCCAGCCATTGATCTCTCCTGACTACATGTCCGAGATATGTAAGACTCAGTCTGGCCATTCTTGCTTCCAAGGAGCACTCTGGTTGCACTTCTTCTAGGACAGATTTGTTGGTTCTTTTGGCAGTCCATGGTATATTCAATAGACGTCTCCAGAACCACATTTCACAAGCATCATTTCTTCTCCTGTCATCCTTGTACAATGTCCAGCTTTCACAACTATAGGATGCGACTGAAAATACCATTCATGAGTCAGACCCACCTTCATCTTCAATGTGACATCTTTGCTTTTCAGTACTCTAAAGAGATCTTTTGCCACAGCTTTTCCCAGAGCAATGCCTCTTTTGATTTCTTGACTGCTGCTTCCACAGGTGTTGATTATAGAGACAAGCAAAGCAAAATCTTGGACAACCTCAATCTTTTCTCCATTTATTGTGAAGTTGCGTGCTGACCTAGTCATGAGAATTTTTGTTTTGTTGATGTTTAGTCGTAACCCATATTGAAGGCTATGATCTTTGATCTTCATTAGTAAATGTTATAAATCCTCTTCACTTTCAGCAAGCAGAGTTGTGCCATCTGCATTACACAGGTTGTTAATGAGCCTTCCTCCAATCTTGATGCTGTTATCTTCCTCATAAAGTCCAGTTTCTCGGATTATTTGCTCAGCATATAAATTGAAGGCCTGCAGCCATAGCCCTGTGGCATCTGAAACCATCAGATCTCGGAAGCTAAGCAGGGTCGGGCCTGGTTCGTACCTGGATGGGAGACCACCTGGGAACACCAGAAGCTATAGGCTTGGGAGAACGACCTAGCAACCCCCTCCCCAAAATCAATCTGCCACTGAAAACCCTATGTACGGCAGAGAAGCACTGACAATAGTGTTTCCCCTGTAGTACAGAGGGTCACTATGAGTCGGATACCAACTCGATGGCACCTAACAACAACAACAACATAAATTGAAGAGATAGGGTGAAATCATACAGCCCTGATGCACACTTTTCTCCACTTTAAACCACTCAGTGTTTCCTTGTTCTATTCAAACAACTACCTCCTGGTTCATGTACAGATTTCTCATGAGCACATTTAGGTGTTCTGGTATTCCCATTTTACGAAGTGTTTTCCACAATTTGTTATGATCCACACAATTAAATGCCTTTGAATAGTCAATAAAACATGGACATACATCTTTGTGATATTCTTTGCTTTCAGCTAATACCCACCTGACATCAGCAATGATGTCCCTGGTTCCCTGACCTCTTCTGAATCCCACTTGATTTTCCGGTAATTCCCTGTCTATGTACTGCTGCAGTCGCTTCTGATGATATTTAGTAGAATTTTGCTGGTGTGTGATATTAATGATATTGTCCAATAGGTTGCACATTCAGTTGGATCCCCTTTTTTGGGAATAGGCACAAACATGGATCTCTTCCAGCCAGTTGGCCAAGTAGCTATTTTCCAAACCTGTTGGCAGAAACATGTTAACACCTCCAGTGCTGCATCCGCTTGTTGAAACATCTCTATTGGTATCCCATCACTTCCTGGAGCCTTGTGTTTCACCAGTTCCTTCAAGGCAGCTTCCACTTCATCCTTCAAAACCAGTGGTTCCTCTCCATATGCAACCTCTTGGAATAGTTGGTCATTTACCAATTCTTTCTTGTATAATGACTCTGTGTATTCTTCCCATCTTCTTTTGATGTTTCCTGCATCATTTAATATTTCCCTGTAGAATCTTTCACTACTGCCACTCGAGGCTTGAATTTTTTCTTCATTTCTTTAAGCTTGAGAAACACAGAGCATGTTCTTCCCTTTTGGTTTTCTGCCTCCAGCTCCTTGCACATGTCATTATAATATTTGTTTTTGTCTTCTCGAGCTGCCTTCCGAAATCTTCTGTTTAGTTCCTTAACTGTTTCATGTCTTCCTCTTTCTTTAGCTGCTCAATGTTCAAAGGCAAATTCTACTGTCTCTTTTGACAGATAATTTGGTCTTTTCTTTTTTTCTTGTCTTTGTAAGAACTTTTTCCTTCCTTCTTTAATGATACCTTTTATGTCATGCCACAACTCTTCTGGTCTCCTATCATTTGTGTCTAATGCATTAAACCTATTTTTGAGGTGGTCTCTGAACTCAGCTGGGATATACTCAAGGTCATACTGTGGCTCTCGTATATTTGTTCTAATTTTCTTCAGCTTCAGTTTGAACTTGCATATGAGAAGTTGATGGTCTGATCCACAGTCAGCACCTGGTCTTGTTTTGACATTTTGTACAGAGCTTTTCCATCGTATCTTTCCACATATGTAGTCAATTTGATTCCTGTATGTTCCATCTGATGAAGTTCCTGTGTATAATCTCCGTTTGTGATGTTGAAAAAATGTATTTGCAATGAAAAGGTCATTGGTCTGACAAAATTGTATCATGCGATCTCCAGCTTTGTTTCTGTCATGAAGACCATATTTTCCAACAACTGTGCCTTCTTCTTTTTTTCTGACCTTTGCATTCCAGTCACCAGTGATTATCAGTATGTCTTGATTACATGATTTATCTATGTCAGATTGCAGAATCTGATAAAATCTTCCCTTTCTTCATTTGTGGCCTTAGTTTTGGGTGCATAAATGTGAATAATAGTCATATTAACTGGCCTTCCTTGTAGGCATATGGATATTATTCTATCACTGACAACATTGTATTTCATGACAGATCTTGAAATGTCTTTTCTGATGATGAATGCAACCCCATTTCTCTTTAGTTTATCATTCCCAGCATAGTAGACCATATGATTTTCTGACTCAAAATGGTCTACACTTGTCCATTTTAGCTCACTGATGCCTAGAATGTCAATGTTTATGTGTTCCATTTCTCCTTTAATGATTTCTAATTTTCCCAGATTCATACTACCTACCTTCCATGTTCCAATTATTAATGGATGTTTACAGTTGTTTCCCTTATTTTGAGTCATGACACATCAGCAGATGAAGGTCCCTGAGGCTTTACTCCATTTCTTTCATCATGGTAGACTCTACTTTGAGGAGGCAACTCTTCCCCAGTAGTCTTTTGAGTGCCTTCTAACCTAGGGGCCTCATTTTCCGGCATTATATCTGACAGTGTTTCTTTGCTATTCATAGGGTTTTCAATGGCTCTTTGTTTCGGGAGTGGTTCGCCAGGTCCTACTCCCTAGTCTGTCTTAGTCTGGAAGGTCAGCTGAAAACTTGTCCACCATGGGTAACCTTGCTCATATCTGAGGTACCAGTGGCAGAGCTCTCAGCCTCATTGCAACACACAGTCCCCCACAGTGTGGCAAACTGACAGACTTGTGGGGGACATAATTTTTAGTATAGGTCTAAATGAATGCCCACCCCACCCAACTAAGATTAGGGAAAAAGCAATGGTGCTTTCTTTCATCATGTTTACTTGAATTTGTATGAGATTGAATTAGCCATAAAATCTTTAGCATTAATTAAAGCCTGGGACTAAATGACTTCACCACCGAATTCTCAAAAACCCATTCAAGAAGAAGCAAAATCAGTTATTTGCAAAATATTTGAAAAAACTTAATAAGAAGGACTGCTTCCTCACTCATTCTATGAGGATTAACCTAGTATCAAAATGACAAGAGCCACCTAAATATCAAGAACACAATATCCAACAAAAATGGGAAAAAAAGTTGCAGGCCAATACACTTGATAAATGTATCTGCAAAAATCTACAAAAAATTAGCAAAATGAATCTGATGCCTGGATAAAGAAAATATGGTATACATATACAATAGAACATACAAAAGTTTGAAATCCTGTCATTTCCAAAAACATGGATAGAACTGCAAAATACTATATTAAGTGAAATAATACAAACAAAGGCAAATGTCATATGATATCACTGATATGTGGAATATGAAATCATTTTTCTCATAGATATTGAGAATGGAAGGGCGGTTACTAAAGGCTGAGAAGGGTAGGGGGGAAGGAGAGAAGGAGAAAGGCTGATCTGTGGGTGCAGTATTGCAATGAGATTGAAGTGATAAATTCTGGTGTATTGTTGCACAGGAGGATGCTCGAGACAATAATTATATACTGTATACTTAAAAAATCTAGGTGAAAAGATTTTGAATGTTTTCACCATAAAGAAATGAGAAATATTTGAAGGCATAAACGTGTTTAACCTGATTTTTAACATTATGCAATGTATTAGTCTATCAAATCACATGATAACTCATGCATATGTACTTTTTTATTTTTATATTGAAATATTGTTTAATTTATTTAAATAAAATAATAATAATATATTTTAGGTAGAAAAGGAGACAAGGACAGCAACTTTGTGAAGATGTTCTTATGAGAAAGACTCAGTGTTGTTCAGACATGACTTTGGACTATGATGAGATCAGATCATCTGATTTTAACAGAAAACAGCCAGGATGTGGCCCAGACTACCTGCTGGTTGAGCAGAGCCAAAGGAGATGCTTAAAAGGCAGGAAATCTGGGTATTATATTAGTAAATCATGCTTCAGTGTGATCATCAAAACAAGGATGTGGGACTGGGGTGGGTAGAACTCTTTTGAAGAGAATTTGCCTATCTTGTATAAGGCTTTGTGGTTGATACCTAGCAATATTTGTTGTTGTTAGGTGCCGTCAAGTCGGTATCCGACGCATAGCGAGTGTACAACAGGGGAAACACTATTGTCAGTGCTTCTCTGCTGTTCATAGGGTTTTCAATGGCAGATTGATTTTTGGGAGGGGGTTGCCAGGTCCTTCTCCCAAGCCTACAGCTTCTGGTGTTCCCAGGCGGTCTCCCATCCAGGTACTAACCAGGCCCGACCCTGCTTAGCTTCCGAGATTTGACGGGATCAGATGCCACAGGGCTACAGCTGCAGGCCACCTAGCAATATAAACACACAAAATACGGTATGTAAAATCTTGCTGGATGTGTCAGTTTTGTAAATTCTATTAGTCATATTTTGTATATCTTTTTTGACTGTTTGGGGTTTTATGTTATGTTATCAGTGGTGCTATGTCATTTTACTAGAAAAATATAAACAACTGGGCTATAAATCACTTCAACTTTCCAATAAAGAAATACACTTAGGGTACTGTATAACTGTATTTAATACAAAGCTGTATGAAAAAGTGAAAATATCTAGTAATGTTTCAGCTCTTTCTGAATTATATGATATCTCAGAAGTATAGGCTAAGTTCAGCAGTATGTAAACTACCAACACTTTTTATTTTGGGAAACAATGAGAGAGAGTATTTTGATGTTAATGTACTTTTTTCTGGACAATTCTTTTTTATTTATTTTTATTTATTTATTTATTTTTTTTTTTTGTGGTACTGGGGGTTGAACCCAGGGCCTCGTGCCTGCAAGGGCTGAACCACTGAGCTGCGCCCCCAGCCCATTTTTTTTTTACTTTTTCAGACAGGGTCTTGCTAAATTACACAGACTGCATCTGGTCTTGAACTTGCAATTCTCCTGCCTCCGCCTCCCAAGCCACTAGGATTACAGGCGTGCACCACCACTCCTGGCTCAATTTCTGAACAATTCTTTAAAGAAAAATAAGCCATCTGCTTTCATTTTCTAGGGGAAGAATAAGCTCAAAGATTTAAGTTTGTAATTAAAGAGAATAAAACAATGTTATATAACAAATAAGTACAAATGAAATGTGAGATCTTACCTTCAAATTTATTTCGCTATTTAGCACTGTGTTTACAGGGCAAATGCACGTGGTACTTGGTCAATAAATATGGGAAACTATGGAAGGAAGTAGAGGTGACCAGGAAAAAAGAACCTAATTTTAGTAGAGATTAGTTTTATAGATTATCTGAAATATTGAATAGTTTGGCCATTTTAATTTTGAATTTTGTGTTCATTTAAAATGTCTGATGGTATTTATTTATCAAAGATATCAAGATTTTACTCTGTGATTATTTTATTTATTTCATAAAAACAAAATACTAAGCTAGCACATTTTGTGAATGGTGGATATATTTCAACAAATTACTAATATTGAATAATTTTAATCCCCAGCTTCCAGACTACTTGATTTTTATCCCAAAGCTTTTATAGAGTGCATATTGTTGTAAGGTCAACAACACATCCAAAGATTATAAATTGTTGTCCTATGAGCAATAGCTTTTCTTGTCCACTCAGTTTTATACATATTATGGTAGAAACTTGTAAGTAATATTCTTTTTCCCTTTATGTCTTAATAATATGCTGTCAGAGTCTCAGGGTTTTGTTACTGCTGCCTATACCACTAGATACTTGATTGTTCACATTTAAGGAAAAGGAGTGCTTCCAGCCTTGAGGTAATTTTTTGAATCAGTGATTAAATCATCAGTATTAGCAATCTAGACAATTCTGGATAGAATATACTAAAGACCACCCTGGTTCTACTCAATCAGAATCTCTTGAGGCAAAAATACAGCATGTGCAGTTGAAAAGAAGTTATTTAGATTTAGGATGATTAAGAAGCCCCTAGAGCTGGTAATATTCTCTGGAGATTCAAAAAGAAATGGAGTTTGGTATAGCTTTTAAATCAGAGGAAACACATAAAGAGGATATAAATCATAAGATATAATTTTAAAAATAATAGAAAAAATAAAAGAAGAAACATCACATGAAAATGATTAAAGCCAGATACAGAGTAACTGGATTACCAGACCTGAAGTAAAAACATTGAGAAAAACATCAAAGAGGATTCAAAGCGAATGTTAGGCAAACGATGTTCCTAAAAAACGAAATTTCCAGATGTTTATTTGCAATTTGTGTCCTTTTGTTTTAAAAAAATGAAACCACATACATAAACCTGGGCAGAGTGGTTCATGCCTGTAATCCCAGGGACTCAGGAGGTAGAAATATGGATATTATACAATACTATACAATATTTATAGAATGTTTAATAAATTATTATGTTTATGATTTGGCTTAATTATTCCCTTCACTAAAAGTTCTTTTCCTTTTTACTTGTTAGCTACATAGTTTTGACTTATAGACTACCTAGCTCTTTGAAATGATACAATTTAAAAAGTCCTGATTATTCAATTCTCATTCTTTTGAGGAATCAAAGAGGTAGCTCTTTTGTCATGGCCCTTACCACAGCCCTCCCCATCTCTCCCCCTTCTAATTTCTCCGTATGCTTGGCATATTTAAATTAACATTGTGTCCTTTCATCTATGTTGTTGCAAAAGTTCGAAGGCCTTTATTTTGTCCAGCTGTATAAATACTATCATCTCAGATGCTAATACAGAGTCAAATTTTCACCCAGTTGTTCTCAGAGTGTATCTAAATGCTAATTGCTGTGCTACAAACCTATAATCCCTCTGACTCAGGAGACTGAGGCATGAGGATCAAAAGACTAAGGCCAGAAACACCCTATTCAATTTAGGGAGACACTGTCTCAAGATAAAAATAAAAAAGGGGATAAGGGTGCAGGTTAATGGTACAGCACTTGCCTATCATATGCAAGGCCCTGTTTCGACCCCTCCAGTACTGCAATCCTACAGTAAACAAATAAATAATAAAAATGCATCAGAGGGTAGACTCCTGTTTAATAATATAATTCCCTTCTTAAATTTCTGAAACTTAGAACTAGATGCAAATTAATTCTTTATTTGAAGTGTCATAAAAACTCAAGTAATTATCTGTAGAACTAAAATATACCCTTCTTAATACAGGGTTTCTGACAAGCCTCTGTTGTGTGGGAGACAAGGTAATTGATCTTCAAAAAGTTAAAACAAAGTAAATATACTCTCTGGAGTAGTTTTTATTTGTTTATATAACATTTTCAGCATATACCCTGTGCCAGGCCTGGGCCATAGGCTTTAAGTGAATTAACTCATTTTATCCTCATCATAACCTTATGAGCCCCTCCATGTCTTTCAGCCTGTCATTCTCTTGGGGCTTGCTTGTTGCTGTGATGCTGAAAGCTATATTACTGGTATTTCAGATACTAGCAGGGCCACTGGTGGTAGATTGGCTTCAGCTAAGCTTCCAGACTAAGACAGACTAGGGAGAAGGACCTGGAGGCACACTCCCAAAATAATAAGCCATTGAAAACCCTATGATAGCAGAGAATCACTGACTAATATAGGGCTAGAAAATTAGTCCCCCAGGCTTTAAGCATTCAAGAAATGACTGGGGAAGAGTTGCCTCCTCAAAATTGAGTTCACTTTAGTGGTAAGAATGGACCCTCCTTTTACTGATGTAATATGACTCAACATTTTGAGAAGAAACATAGTGGCTGTAACATTGGGCTCAACATAAAAAGATTGTGTACATGGCACAGTGTTAGGTAGTGTTTCATTCTGTTGTACCAGGGCCACTATGAGTCAGATTTAACTCAATGCCACCACCAGCAACATGACCTTATGAAGCTATCTACATCTCATGATGTCAAGGTACAAAAAGTTACTTGTCATGATTCTCCTCCCTATTAAATAAAATAGCAGATATTTCAAAAGTAATCCAAAAGTACTTAATTAAAAATCTGATATGCTATCTTTACTTATTAAAATTATTAGTTACAAAATTTAAATAATCTATTGGTGGTTACATAGTGACAGAAACTGAATGCACAATTACAACTTTGTATCCTTTTCAGTCATGTTCTCTTCTTCTACCCTTTCCATACAAAGTCACCTCCTTAAAATGAAAGATAGGAAAAATTACAACTAAAGAGACATTCTTTTCCTCTACTATATAAATTGTTGTATGCCCTTCCCCTGTACCTACTTTGTATGTTTCTAATCCCACTTTGCCTCCTTTTCCCAAATAGACAAAAACTTTTCTATTTGGCAGTTATCTTAAAGTGTATCCCTTAAAATAACTTTGAAACAGGACATTCCCTTTTACATTTATGTAGACTTTTATTTTTTCCATTATTAATTTTTAAAAAATGTAAAATGGTCAGATGCCCTGTGGTGTACACCTGTAATCCCTGCAACTCTGGAAGCTGAGGCAGGAGGATCACCAGTTCCAGGCCAAAAGCAGCCTCAACAACCTACTGAGACCTTATCTCAAGATCTAAGAAAAATTAGTAAAACAAATTAATTAATGAATAAATAAGTGCAAGGAGTACATCTCAGTGGTGGAGCTTTTGCCTAGCATGTGCAAGACCTTGTGTTCAACCTTCAGTACTGGAAAAATAGTGCAAAATATTATAATTATAGGCATATTGTAACTAATGATTTGATAAATATAAACTTGTCACATTTCTTAGAAAGCAAGATAAGTGATTGGGGAAGTGAGACAGGAATCATAAGAAAGAACAGGAGGCAGGTGAGGTTGATGAGTGAATCCCTACTTTGGGAAATACATAATTTTTATGTTTCATGTATCAATTAAAAATAAATTTAACAATACTTTAAAAATATTTGTTGTTGTTGTCATCGAGTCAGTATCTGACTTATAGTGACCCTACATACAACAGGAGAAACACTTGTCAGTGCTTCTCTGCTGTTCATAGAGTTTTCAATGGCAGATTGATTTTTGGGAGTGGGTTGCCAAATCCATCTCCCAAGGCTACAGCACCTGGTATTCTCAGGTGGTTTTGCATCCAAGTACTAATCAGGCACAACACTGCTTAGCTTCCAAGATCTGATGGGATAGGATGCCACAGGGCTATGGGTTCCAGGCTTAAAAAGATAGTCTTCACTTTAAAATATACAATGTGTATTGCATAATTGCACGTGTACATTTTCTCTCCAAATTTTCTAAGTTTATGTCTAACATAGATTAAAGCCAAAAAGATAATTTTCCAAGTATAACAAATGAGATATACATTTATAAATATGATTTAGTGATAATAAACCATAAATGTGCTAATTTTCAATATTAATTTTCTTTGGGCATGCTAAATTACATACTGACAAAAGGAAGGAATTATATAAACTAGTGGTAAGGAGAAGAGTTCAGGGTTTAGGTGGCTGGAGCTTTGTTATTACTCTCTCACCTTCTACCTGCGTGATCTTTGGCATGTAACATTCACTGTATCTATTTCTTCCTATTAAATGGGAATATAATAATACTGACTTCATAATACTGTTGTAAAGACTGAAGGAAATAATGCATGTTAAGTCCGAAAACAGTGCCTGACAAATGACGAACATCTAAGAAATTTTGATTATTACATATTTTATTTCCTGAGTAGTCTAAAAGTATATAATTAAATGGAATTATGGCGATTCAGGACATTTTTTTAGTCTTTGAGGTATAAGCCAACTGTGACCTTTTAAAGCAGCACTACAGTAACACAATGTTCTCCTAACATATAAAAACTATGAAGAAGCCTTCCAACTATTCTACATATTCTATATGTACAATATTGTACATCTCTTGGGTAGTAAAACCTTCCTCACTTTAATTAAATGATACCACCCTAATTTTTCTTCATTCCCTGATCTTTCCTTTGATTTTGAATAGTAAAGTACCTTACCAAAGTAAAGGGAAATAAAGAAAACATAAATTGAAGGAGAAACACTGCACCATGGCCCAATCTGGAAAAGAACCATTCCTTGGCTCACCAGTGGGAAGTTAATAGCAAAATGAATTAAGGAGCAAAGACTTCCTGTGCACTGAGCAGCATGGTCAGATGGTAGATGGTGGAGGCTGCAGTTTGCCATTTGCTGCTCAGTTGTCAGTTGTGACTGCTGAGTTGGCTACTCTAGAATTTACTTTAAACCCATGAGGATCACAGGACTGCTATTATTATATTAGTTTGGGCACAGGGAAGCTCGATTTTGTTATTTATTATTCATAAGCTAAAATCCTGGAGCCTCAAGGAAGCAGCTAGAAACTTTGAGGTAACTATTTAAAAATAGTTACACTCCCAATTTGAGGAGATGTTGTGCAGTGAGTGTACAGGAGAGAGGGATAATGTGTATTAAATATGGATTATGTCCTCTTTCTGTTCAGGCATAAATGCACCTTATTCTTGTCATAAAAATAAAATATAAGTAAATCAAACCTATTATGCAATATAAGATTTTTTTAAATTTTTAATCTGAAATAATTTTAGACTTATAGAACAATAGTAAAAATAAAACAAAAAGATTCACTTCACCCTTCACCTGACTTTCCCTCAGACTGATATCTTGAATAACTGTATCTATCAGAATTAGAAATCAATATTCCTGCAAATTATTAATCACATTACACACTTTATTTACATTTGATTGTCCTTTTACTGTTACAAGATACATGTTTCAAGTGTCATTATAACAAAGGTGAAGGCATTATTATTACAATTTTACTGCATTAAAGTTGAGATTTATAAAAACTAAATAACTTGCCTGACACCTATGACAATAATCTTTGAGCCCAAATACAGAGCTCTTTCCTCTCGACAATGCTGACATTTGTTGTGTTGTTGTTAGGTGCCGTCCAGTCAGCTGCGACTCAGGGACCCTAACAGGGTTTTCCATGACTGATTCCTTTGGGATGGATTTGGGAGTGGATTGCCAGGTCCTTCTCCACAATGACTTTTAGCACAGAAAATAAAAACACAGGTATTCCTTCTTCATTAAAAGAGAAGAATTTCTTTTTGGACATTAACTGTATAGATTACAATCACTTTGAACAACAGTTTTGAAGTTGAATTTCCAAACACACTTGACTATTAGTTAATATTATATTTGGAAAGATTAATAAATAATAGCTAATATTATTGAATTATATGGCATAAATACTTGAATTAAATTTCCCACTTTGTTTTTGAATGTTCATTTATAGTCTTTTACTTTTGAATACTCAATATTTTAAATGAAAGTTGCTATTAAAATGTTAAAAGTGCTACAAAGTACATTTAAAATTAGTTCCTTTAAAATGTTACTTTGAACTATTGTTCTTAAGGAAAATAATGTTATAATTTATTTCAAAATAAATCATCCCTACTAAAAGTTATATACAAAAAACTATTTTTCTTTTATTTTATCCCTACTGATCATAAATAAAACAACTGATAATAGTTTCCATCTCCTCCTCCTCCTCCTCCTTCTTCTTCCTCTTCTATTTTAGTGGTACTTGGGGATTGAACCCAGGGCCTCATGCATGCTATGCAGGTGTTCTGCCCCTGAACCACATCTTCATTCTCTCTTTATTTATTTATTTATTTATTATTTTGAGACAAATTCTCACTAAGTTGTACAGGCTGCATCTGGCCTTGGCCTGGCGACCTTTGTGCCACAGCTGCCTAAGTAGCTGGAATTACAGGCCTGGTCCACCATATCCAGCTCTTAACATTGTTAATATTTTCTAATAAATACTTCTGTTGTACAAATAAAGGACATTTAGAATATTTCTCATTTTATTTTTTCCTCGTTACAATATTTTCAACAATGTGCACACATGAAATTATGCATTATACATTTTACTGGCTGTTGAAAATTCCATTTATGAACATAATATGATTTATTTTAGAGACTCTAAATTGACAGACAGATTTATTGTTATTTTTCTTTTTATTATGGCATTTAGTTTATTATGACAGATCAAGCAGGATTCCCTTGAGAAATTCTGTAGGGTAAATTCCTAGGAGGAGAATAGTTAGGAAAATTATAAGTGTATTTCGTTTTGATAGATTGGGAAATTGACCTTCAAAAATGATTTCAAAAAATTATTATATGACCAAAACCATATACAAATACCATTTTCTGTAGTCCTTCAAACAATAAGTACAAATAAGACTTTATAAGTATATTTATCCAATTAGGTTACTGAAAAAGGATCATTATTTTTTATATTATCTTAATTACTTAGTGAAATTTTTTTTCAGATACTTGCCATTTGTATTTCTTGTCATAATAATGTTATTTCCATCATTTTTTAACACACTGATGTATTTGCTTCTCAAGTCCTTATTGATTTTATTTGTTAAATTAAGGACATTCATCCTTTAACTTATGGGTCCTGTGTTTTCACCACTCCTCTGATTTGTTATTTCCTTGTGACTTTATTTGTGGCATATTTTTAATTCAGAAGAATTTTCAAATTTTGTTTTGGGGTTTGTTCCTCTTTTTTTAACTAGGGGTTTATAAACAGGGCTTCATACTGCTAGTTAAGTGATCTACCACTGAGCTGAAACCCAGCCTCTTTTTTAAAATTAATTTTGAGAGGTGACTCCCTGAATTCAGTCAGCTTCTGGCCTTGAAGCTGTGATCGTCCTACCTCATTCTTCAGTCTCTGGGATGACAAGTGTGTGCCACAGCATCTGGCTTTTCCTTTCTTAATTTTTTATGTTGAGTCTCCCTGAGTTGCCCAGGCTTCCTCTGACCTGGAATTGGTGACTCTATTGCTTCAGTCTGCCTGGTCACTGGGATTACAGGAGTATACCACTCACCACCCCCAGTTTGTTATTGTTATTTTAGGCTGTCAAAATTCTTAATCATTTCTTTTCTAGTTTCTGGATTTGGGGCCCAACTTACAGGTAGTAGTCATATGATATAATAGGAGTCATAGATGACATATCAACCATGCTGTTGCCTATTTAAAATACTGTCATAAAGCCTGGCACTGTGGCCCATGCCTATAATTCCTGTGACTAGGGAAGCTGAAGCAGGAGGATCAAATTGTTGAGGCCAATGGCATCCTCTACAACCTAATGAAACCCCATCTCAAAATAAAAAACAAGTCTCTAGGGGAAGCTATGTGAAGTTCTTGCCTACCATGTGTGAGGCCCTGGGTTCAAAACACCAGTACTTCAGAAATAACTAAATAACAAAATAAAATAAAATAAAATAAAATACCATCATAGTTGAAGATGATTTTGTATTGGAAAGTGTATTAGATAGTATACTAGATAACAGTCATATATATTTACATATGATATAAATATTCACATATACAATCATATATAACTTGTATCAAAATTATGGAATAATATATAGATAATTTTGTCTTTTTGTTTGTTTCTTTTTGTTTTGTTTTTCAGTAGAGTTTGAACTCTAGGCCCTGCACACACTTTTCAAATGCTTTACCACTAGGCTGTACCCCCAGACCATGTTTTTAATTATTAATTTTGAGTCAAGGTCTTAATAAATTATATGAGCTGCCTCTGTCTTCAAACTGGCAATCCTCCAGACTCTGCCTACTGAGTTACTGGGGCTACAGATGTGCCCCACAACACCAGGCTTGGTCTGTAGGGTAAAGGACATTCCATAGCTGGGTTTTAAGTGATAAATAGTATCCATGGTTCTGATATACTAAATCCAGGGTTATCCTCTCACTCATTGTGATTGTATCCATAAAATCCTATATTTTGCTAAGTTTTTCCTATAAGACATCACAATGGTTTGCTGTGAATCACTCTATATAGTTTGCCTTCTGATGTCTGAGCCTGCGTCTCCCCATCTGAGTGCCTAGCACTGTACCTGATTTGGAAAGCCTTCAATATCCTTGCTAAATTATTCGTTTGTGATGGAAAATTTGAAGATTTATAATGAAGAATTCACCATCTAGTTAAGATGACATCATGGATGTGGAAATATCCATACTACGTTTCACTTGAGTATTAGTTATTGCATATAAGGGACTCCTTGTTTTCCTTGAATAGAGTGAAGTAATGAAAGCCTAGGGGTGTGAATGAATGTTTTAAACTCAGAGGAAATCCCAGTTTGACTTAAAATACACTGAACAGCTAAAGATCATTCAGTTTATGTAGTTGAATTGGACAATTAGAAAGTAACTCCCCTCAGCCAGGCATGGTGGTGCATGCCTGTAATCCCAGCAACTCAGGACACAGAGGCAGGAGGATTGCAAGTTTGAAATCAGAGGCAGTCTATGTAATTTAGCAAAACCTTGTCTCAAAAAGTAAAATAAATAAATAAATAAATAAACAAACATAATGGGCTGAGGGGTATAGTTCAGTGGTACAGCACTTGCAAAGCATGCAAGTGCAAGAGGCCCTGGGTTCAACACCAGTATGAAAAAAAAATTAAAATAAAATAACTCCCCTCTATAGCATCACTTTCATGCATTTTCATGGTTACTGAGGATTTGTGAAATCTTCTTCTTCAATATATTACCTGATTAGAGATGAATACTTACAAAGGAATCCTTTTTCTTTTGGAAACTGTATCTTTAAAATAGCAAATAGGTATTTGTGCCTCTATCTAATCACCTTAGTCATGTGCTTGCCTCTGAAAGAGTATAATTTACTTCCAATGTTAAAATAATAATTATATGTATAGACAAATCCAGCTATAATGTTTCGAATGAACGACTGACTTCTCTAGGTACAATAAAACATAGTTCTTCAATTTTCTTGACTTAGTTTTATTTTTCAATCTTTAAACAACATGGTCATTTTCTTTTAAACTGTTGAATCAATAGTAGCGTTCCTAAATGTGGTGCTCAAAATTAAATACAATAACAAAAAGGAATTTCTAGTACAACTCATGCAATCCTATTCCAGAGCAATAATCACATTATTTTGTCAATATTCACTTATCTGATTATAATTTTTATTAGATTAGAAGTTCCTTGATAATTAATACCTTATCATAGTTATTGCTGCATGATGAGATAAATGTTGAGAAGTGTTAACATCTTTCTATAACATAGACTGTGCCTACTTATTTAGCTTGAGCCTTAGTTAAGTACTTGGATGGGAGGCCACCTGGGAATATCAGGTGCTGTAGGGAGAAGGACTCAGCAGTCCACTCCCAAAACAATCAGCCATCCAAAATCCTATGAATAGTAGGGAAGCACTAACAATAGTGCTCAACATGGCACAGTGTCAAAGAGTGTTTTTTCTGTTGTACATAGGGTCACTATGAGTTGGACCTGACTCCATGGCACCTAACAGCAACAACTTATTTAGTTGTGCTATTGATTGTGAAAGATTGAGATTTTTGCAACCCCTTTCAATAAAACAATGTGCCATAGTATTATAATATTGATTGTGATGTCATGGTTCATGGACTTGCTTAATTGTAGTTAAAAATGAATATGGTATCAACACATTCAAAAATGAATCACATGAATAGGAAAGATAATTTCTCCTAGAAGATTCCATGTTTAAAAATCTTAGGTACAGTTGCCTAATCATAATTATCTCTTTTTGAGCATCCCTAAAAAGTACAATAGAGTTCTCCAGAACATCGGGTCTTGCAGAAAAAGCTGAGCTATTATGTAAGTAAATTTAATAGATACGAACGTTTTGGATATGACAACATTTTTGTTGTCAACAGTTTATTCATTGCAAATTATTATAAGTCCTAAGACCTTTGTCTCTGAACCTAAATAGTTGTGATAAACATTTTGAGAATTCACTATATCTGCACTCTTTATTCTTTTGAATAAGAGAGTCTCCTTCCTGTCTGTGCCTATTGCTCAAGTAATTTTCATTTGAAAACATCTGCCCTATTTTCAAGGTATCTCTACTTTTAAGAAGCCACCCTTTTAAAAAGTTTCCAACATCCAACATTGCCACCTGTCCCAGAATTTATCATTTTAACTTTATTATTTTTTCTTGTCATATCTTCTTCCTACTGCTGTCTACTCAATTTCTCCTGTTTCTGTATTTCTGATCTCTACTCTCTCTTTCTCTCTCTCTGCCTTTCTGTAGTCTCAGCACCAGTCAAATCATCTGTTGTAAGCAAATATTTTCCCCTTACTCAAGACTTGAGGAAGTGCTACTATATTTGTGGGCAGCAATCAAGAATCTTAATATCCTGTAAAGCCCAGGGAAATCCAAATCCAATGAAGAACTGTTATGTAAAACACTAGAACTCATTACTTCTACCTAACTATATTTGGGTACCCATTGTTTAACTCCTCAGCCTCCCCACTTGCTCACTAGTAATCACTACTAAACATTTGGATTGGTGTATTTTTTAACATTCATATGTAAAAGGCCATATGGACTTTTTTTCCCCTGATTGTAACAACAGTAGAGAGACTGTAATTCACATTAAACTATTACATGTTTTATGAATAACTAGAAGAATTTGAAGACTCCTAACATGAAATAATAAGGAAACAGAACCATAACATACCATGATTTAATCAGCAAATCTCATATACAGAAATATCACACTTCCAGGCATTATGGTGCATGCCTGTAATCCCAGTGACTTGGGAGTCAGTGGCAAAGAGGATTGTAAGTTCAAGGCCAGACACAGCCTACATAACATAGAGAGCCCCTTGTCAGAATAAAAAAAATATAAAAGAGGCTCGTGGTGCAGCTCAGTGGTGGAATACTTGGGTCCAATTCCCTAGTACCACAAAAAAAAAAAAAATAATAAAAATAAAAGAGAGAGAGAGAGAGAGAGAGAGAGAGAGAGAGAGAGAAACATCACACTCTACCCCATAAATATGTACAATTATCATGTTAATCAAAAATTTAAAATAATATGTTTAATGAGAGAGATGTTAACTATGCAGATTTGATCATTATACATTTTATACATATATCAAATCATCACACAGGACCCAATAAATCTGTACAGTTAACATAATGGTTAAAATTAAAATATATAAAAATTCCAATTCCTTAACAAGCCTATGAAAAGCTTATCATTTCAATTAATTGCTTACATAACTTTGATAAGTTTAGGATTTTTTTAAGACAATGAAGAAATGACACTTTCATACCTATCATTTTTTAATGCTAAAATATTGAGGTATGTCCAAATATTTTTGTAACTGAAAAGCAATATATAAATGTTACTTATTTTTATTTTTGAAAGTAACCTTGGAGCTGCTATGAACATTACAGTATTGAAATCTCCTCCTATTCTACATTCAGTCTTCTATGCCATCACTTGTTTATCACATCTTTTTCTCTCATTCCTGCTACTACTGTTCTGACATAGCAACATGAAATGAAATTTTGTTCTCTTTGCCAGGCGCAGTGGTGCATGCCTGTAATTCCAGTGACTTGGGAGGTGGAAGCAAGAGGATTGGAAGTTCGAGACCAGAGGTAGTCTGTGTAATTTAGTGAGACCCTACCTCAAAAAAAAATAATAAATAATAAAAATAATAAAAATAAAAACATGGGCTGAGGGTGCAGCTCAGTGGGGCAGCACTTGGAGAACATGCAAGTTTCAGTCCCTGGGTCCAACCCCCAGTACCGTAAAAAAAAGAAAAAAGAAAAAAAAGAAAAAGAAATTTTGTTTTTTAAATTAAAGTCTTTCTCATCCTCACCCCTTGCTCATTAAAGTCATTTAATAAATTACAGAATTGACTGTTGTGTTGGTTGTTATTTTGAAAGGAGTCTATTTTTTGAACAAAATAACTTTTATTTTTTGTTCCAATACAAGTAAACAATTTGACAGTTGTGAAAAAACAATCTCATTCTAGATCATAAATTGAGAACACTAATTGCTAGCTTAAAATACACAGCTTTTAACTAAATTAAATTCCAACAAACGTGAGTAACAAATGCTTTAGGGGATACCATCAAGACTTTCATGTGATTTACTTAGCACATCCCCTGCGATGTAGGACAGAGGTTAATTATCCAAGGAATTAAATATAGAGTTGATAACAGCTAGGTGTAATAAACACAACAATTGAGAGGAAGAAAAACACCAAAAGGTCAGTATAAACTAGTATAAAATGATAATGTCATAAAATTAAATCTATTTGTATACTAGCTCCTATAAATGATTTAGGGAACTTAAAACTTTCATCTCATAGGGAACTGGCAGCCCCTTATCCTTTCTGCAAATATGAACTTTTGGCTTTCGTATTATGGCAAATGAGAAAACTTATGACTGAAAGAGGTCATCTTTCTTTTCATTTGAAATAGATTTCCTTTAATGGACTTCATTTTTAAAGATCAGAGTAACTTTATGGCAAGCAGAAATTCTTTTCTTTGTCTTCTTTCCCTTTTCTTTTGTGGGCCATATAGTGTTATAAGTAGGCATGGACTTTTCTTCTTTCTTTTTCTTTTTTCTTTTCTTTTTTCTTTTCTTTTCTTTGTATTTTTCTTTTGTTCCTCAGTCAATAGACAGGTTTCAGTTCTATTTTGCTCCTAAGAGTAACAAGACCTATGCTGAAAATGAATATATATATATGTGAAATTTATTAGATGACACATAAAAACAATTTTAAAACAGTGGAAATATAATGACACTCGTAGTAAATGAAACTCTTTCCTAAGACAAAGCTTTGATTATATGAACTGTACACATTCTTACTAATATCAGCATAATTTACAGGAACTGAAGTCAGTATGAATAAAAATTAAAGCAATAAGGATGAATGTGGCTCCCTGATGTTCAAAAGGGAAGATTGATCTGGGTATTAAAATTTATGTGACAGAATAGTCATCTCACTTTCCCATAGATATTCAGGTTACTACCATAAACACAGTTGCCCTTTATTATATCCTATTCATCCAGGTGGTTATTAGTGCTAATGACTGGCTGTAAAGGAGAAAACAAATGTAACACTTATGTATTGGTAAAGTTCACAAGAATGAGAACAAATAGCACGTAGAATATTTTAAAAGAAATGTTAGCTATGCCTTCATTGAGCCAATTAAATCTAAGGCCCAAAATACCAAAAAGTATACTGTGCCCTGGGAATCAATATGCTCTTAATATTAGGACTCAATAGTATACATTTGATGAAAATAGTTACTCTTTTCTTTGAAGATATGGTTGGCTTTTACATTTATTCCCAGATTTATGAGAGGTAGTCATCTTTATAAAAATTTTAGTTATAAGTTTTATAAAATGTTTAGTTATATATAAGAAAATCGAGGGAGCAGGAAGAGATGTAAGGATAAAGATGTATATATTTTTCAAACAAGTTCTTTCTTTTACCCACATTATATTTGAATGATCATTTCCAGGCATTTCTGAGCATCACATTTATACATATGGATTAGGAAATTAGCAAGAACATTATTATTGACTCATATGAGGGATATTTAATTTATAAACAAATCCATAGAAAATAACTTACACATAATTTTTAAAATACTGTGTATTTCATGGGTAAGCCTAACTTCACAAAAAGAAAACACATAAAATATATACCTGTAGTTCTGTGCTATTTGGTTTTGTGCTCTTTATTGTATTGCTTTTTGTATTTTCCAAGATATTAGTATTTTTTTATCCCCAGAAGTGAATCTCTCTGGGTGTTTCTCCTGCTAGAAAGCCCAACTATGGTTTTCATCAAAGACAGCATCCAAACCTCTGAGTGGAAAATTCCATCTAGTCGATTTCTCGCATGATTTGTATTTAGCTTACTCAGGAGGTTTTAAGGAGCACAAGAACCACTGAAACAATAATTCTTGAAAAAATGCATTATGTATTATTTGTTCTGCCCTCAATAAGTGACTTTACTCACTACAATATTTGGGAAGCCACTGTTTTCTTACAGTTTCTCTTACTCTGCAATACCTTGAGGTATAGACTTTAAAAAAAAAAACATAGGAAGAAACATAAAACCAAACAAAAATGAATAAATCTAATTTTATATTCAAGGGCCTATGGCATTAGGAAATCATTTTACCAGTGTTATTGACCAAAATTAAATACAGTGAAAAGGATTTCCCTAGAATCTATTCAGGCAAGTTTAATTAGAACATTACAAATGGAGTGTGGATGACATGGCTTTTCAGAAAGGCTATTTATTAGGTTGTATCAGTGTGTCCAAAATAGTATTACTCAATAGGTAATCAGCATTTTGATAAAATAATTATTATATTAAATCTTTAGACTCCATTGTGCATTTTAAATTTAGAGCATATTACCCCAATGCAGAAGAGCCACTTGAGGCTGATGGCTACTATAATGAACAATACAATATTAGCATTTTTTAAATAAATAAGTTAGCTTTTAATAATTATGGTTCTCTAATAAAGTAATTATTTAAACAGTGATACTGAAGGAAATTTTTTTTCTAGGGATGGTAAACAAGGAATTTGCCCTCTTAATAGAGCAAATCAGAACCACACCTGAGATTTTTAAAACTGTTTGTATTAATAATGTTTAATGTATAACTTAATAGGTCTCATTATGATATTTTCATACATTAATTTCATTGTATATTACTCATATTAACTTCCCCCTTACCCCCACATGACCCTTCTCCTCCATCTCCTCTGTCCCCACCAGTGGTCTCCTTTCTACTTGCATGTCTTTTTTGTGAGTATGTCTATCTATATATGCACATCCTGATATTGCCATAAGGGCAACATACGCGGTATTATTTTCTCCTATTATCCTTTCTTCGGCCCCCTCCCCCTTTCCTTTAGTCCCTATCTTTCCCTAGTTAGGTCCTGTCTGCTTTCATGATCTATATGTTTCAATAAGGAATATATATTGAAGTCTAACATCCACACATGAGAGAAATCATATGATGTTTATCTTTATGGGTCTTGCTTAAGTCCCTTAAAATATGTAGAACAATCTGATCTGCAGAAGTTGCCTAATAGGCATCATTTATTTCAACCTCCTCCAACGTGGAACATTTTGAAAATTGGTAGCATACAGAGTTGCATTTTTTAATGGAAATGTACAATGTATTTTAGTGGTTGTACAAAAGTGCTGAGAACAAATAATATAGGAGGAAATTAAACTGAAAAAGCATGAAGAATATAAACCAAGAGAACCATAGTATTTAGCTAAGGGTGCTATCATAGTCAAGAAAGCACAGTGAGAGGAAGGAATTGTGATGCAAATTGGATATTTTACTTGCATTTCTTGATGGTAGAAATACATAGTACACAGACAATCTTATGATCTTCCTTACGATTGTCCTCAACCATCTAACTACCCAAATCTCCTGTTCCCCAAAGATTTTCAGTACCCAAGCCTGGAAATATGAGGACCTGGGCTTCAGTGGGAGCTTAAACCCCATGATCTCTTCTCCCTTCCTCCCTCCCTCCCTCCCTTTCCTTGTTCCTTCCTTCCTCCCCTTCCCTTCCCTTCCCTTCCCCTTCCTGTTCCCCTTCCACTTCCCCCTACCCCCTTTCCCCTTCCCTTCCCTTCCCTCCTCTCCTCTCCTCTCCTCTCCTCCTCTCTCTCTCTCTCTCTCTCTCTCTCTCACCTTCTTTCCCCACATATGCTTCTAGTAAGTCTATATGGTAGATGGCTAACAGCCAGCCAGTATCTAATGTCCCCATTTATCACTCCTTTCATTCCCTCAACTTCAAGGTTCAATTCCAAAGCTCTCCTCTTTTCTAGCTTAGGTGAAAATGTCAGCATTTCACTTATGTCTGGAGGCATTTCCACATAGAATAGGACTTTCTGTGAATGTTGAATCTGGAAAATGGGCAATTATTAAGAGAAAGGAGTGTGTTATAGTTGGTATTTAATCTTGTCCTCCTATGATCAGGGGTCATCCCTGAACACAGGAATATATAGTCACTGAATATAGGGACTATATTTACAATATAGTCTCAAAACATTTAAGAGTATAATGTCTAAACAACAAAACCACTCTTCCTGATGGACCAGGCTGTTATACAAGGGGCTTATCAGGGATTCTGTCTCCAATCTGCCCTAGCTCTGGGAAATCCTATCAAATTTAGAGGTTTCTTTTACTCCAGTTACTTGAATCTTACTGGAGAGATGACTTATGGGAAGGAAACATCCTAGCACCACTCTGACCTAGTTTTCTTGAATATTAATTGATTTGGTTCCTTGACAACAAATTACACTCATCTTTCTTATTAGAGAGATAAGGGGAGGAAACACCCCATCACCACTCTGAGTTAGTTTTCTTGAATATCTTAGTTCAGTAAACTATTAATTGACTTAGTTCCTTTATGATAAGTTAAACTTTTTCTCCTGAGCCTGAATCATATTCAGCAACAGTAAGAACTATTCATTCTTGAATTAATATTAATGATATTAAAGTTCAACTATTGTAGTTCCTACTTTCTAAATCATGTCCTAAAACCCCAGTGGCATGTTGTGATGGTTTCATTCAATAAAAATACAAAGGCTGCAGGGTTTTCGTTGTTGCAATGCTGTTTATAAATTGGTCACATAACTCTCAGTCCCTAATCTGAGTCCCTAATCTGCAGCCCTGAGCTTTCTGTAGAATAGTCATGAAGGTCTGTTAGGAGAGCAGCATTTGTGTTTCAGATTCCAAAGCAGCTCCTACTATAAGATCTTATGAATTTGTATGAAGGGATTTAGCTCAGTGGGTAGAGCACTGCACTGCAGTCTCTGAGGTCCCAAGTTCAATTCCCAGCACTGCAAAAATGGGAGAAGGACCTGGCAATCCACTCCCAAGGCAATTCCGAAACAGCCATTGAAAACTCTATGAGGGTTGCTATGAGTCGGATGCCGACTCGACGGCACCTAACAACAACAATAATACTTCATGCCACTATTCAGCCTTCTAGTCTGTAGGTGACATAGTCCTTTACAATGAACTTTTCTTTTTTCTAAAACTTTAATTGTTTTATTGCAGTTTTAGGTTCATAACAAGACTGAGAGGACACTATAGAAATTTCTTAAAGAACTCTTGGCCCACACCTGTGTAGTATATGCATTATTCACAGTCCCCACAAGAGTGGAACATTTCCTAATTGATAAGTTTCTTGGTGATTTCTATTAAATGGGATTGGACAAATATATAATGATATATATTTACCATTATAGTAGCATAAAATGTAGTGTCACTATCCTAAATCCTCAAGCTCTACCTATTTATCATTACCCTCTTCCAATCCCTGATAACCACTAAATTTTTTACTGCCTCCATACTTTTACCATACCATGAATTTTTTTAAATGAAGAAGTATATAAGAAACAAAATTCTTCCATGGTATGCCATTTCCTAGAAAATGCATTTCCCTTCAGTTTTACTAAAAGTATTTTTAAATGAAAATAATATATTTTATTGTTAAGAATTGACTAAAAGTAGAAACATATTCATAAAAAAAGAAATTTTAAGTCAAACTTTTTTCTCCTATGCCAGTCATCCCTCTAAACATTTTCTCTTCTTTCTTCTTTGCCACATCTCAAATATTCCATACTGCTTTTTCTGCACAGCCTTCTGGTACACACCATGTAAGTTTTTTCTTCTTCATGTTCTTCTCATAATTAATACTCAGTGGGATATTTCCATCCCTTTTCCACCCCTTCTTCTACTTTTGTCCCCAAGGTGGTAGTGATGGAACAAAGTCTGGATGAGCAAGACTCAGCCATTTTTCTGTCATTTTTATACATAAAATCTGCTACTAATTTCTGCTCAAAGCCAGACGGCCATTGAATCTCAGCAAAATAAGGAATAGGATGAATTGAAGTCCTTGTACTGCTTTACAGTGCTTTAGGAATACAGACTTTGTATTGTGTACTTCAAAAGTTCACACTATAGATGTTTCTAGAAGAAAATCAATTGTTATAAATGATCAAAATGAGCACATGAGAGTAAAATGTAATTTTAAAAGACCGGTGTCCAAGTAGTGTTACTGGCCTTGTTTTCCACAGTTAGATCTGTGGTGTTACAATATTTCAAGGTAAAACACAGTCTTAAAGTTTTCTTAGGCTGGCATTTAGCTCAGTTGGTCAAGTGCTACTCTGTACTCTCTAAGACCCTGGGTTGAACCCACAGCCCTAATAAAAACAGAAGGACCTGGCAACTCAGTTCTGAAAAAAATATGCTATAGGGTCACTATGAGTCAGGCATGACTTGAGGACAACTAATAACAACAAAATTTTCCTACTCTTAACTTTAATATATTCACTTTATTTGAAAAAATTATATTTGATTTTTTATTTAATTTTAGAATTGATTTACAAATTTGAAGTGCATATTGATCACTTACATGAAAAGAGACTGTAGAACACATTTTTAAGAAATATTCTTACTTATTACTAACTTGTTATTCATTATTAACTCCAAATATTCATTCTTAAGATGAATTGGAACAATGTGAATCAATTTCACTAACTCAGAAAATACTTTGACTGAAAGGCTAAATTTTTCTAGATCAACTATCTTCATATTAGACTAAAATGGAGTCGTATTGTTGTTGGTAGGTGCCGTTGAGTCCTGTTTGACACATAGCAGCCCTTATAGGGTTTTTAATGGCTAATTGTTTAGGGATTTCCTCCGGAGTGGGTTGCCATGTCCTTTTCCCGTTTTTGTGGTGCTGGGGACCAAACTCAGGACCTCAGAGAAAGCAGAGTGGCGCTCTACCAACTGTGCTAAATCCCAGCATCATAGTATTAAGAACTTATAATACTTAATTGGAATAGTCACAAGATCAAATTTACCTGTGGTACATGCACAATGAAAATGGTTTGGCAGTTTCTCATAAAGATAAACATGCATTTATCATAAATACCAGCCATCTGACTTTCAGGTATTTATCCAAAAGAAATGAACCCTTGATCAAATAAAAGTCTTTATGTGAAGTTTAGAGTATCTTTATTATTATTGCCTAAATCTGGAAAGAACTTTCCTTAAGTGATTGAATAAATAATGGTACATCTGTGTTAATTAGCTTTCTCGTGATTGTGACAAAATCTCTGAGAGCTTAGGAGGAAAGACTTATTTTGGCTCACAGTTTCAGAGGTTTCAGTCTATAGTCTTCAGCTCTGTTGATTCTGGGACCATGGTGAGACAGAATATCTTTGTTGCGGGAACATGTGGCACAGGCTACTCATGACAGACATGAAATACAAAGAGAGTAAGGGAAAGGGGATCAGTTGTAACCTTCAAGATACTCCCCAACTTACCTATGTCCCTCCAGGTAGGCCCCACCACCTAAAACACCTACCACTCACCAAAATAGCACCACTAGCTGAGGACCTAATATTCAATATGTGAGCCTGTGGGGGACAGTTAATATTCAAACTATAACAGTATCTAAGCAATTAAATACGTAATAAGTGATGAGAAAGAACAAACCCTTTATGTATGCAGCAACAAGGATAAATCTGAAGTACATTTCACTAAATGGGAAATCCAGATTCAAAAGGCTACACACTTCATGATTACAATTATATGATATCCTTTAAAAGGAAAAATTAGAGGAACAGAATCAACCAAATCAGATCAGTGGTTTTCAAGGGTTAGTGGTAGGTATAGGGGTTAAAACAGAAGGAGGTACAATATGATAGTGTGGAGTGATGCAATATTTAAAGGTCTTGATTGTGATGGTAGCTGAAAAACTGAGTGCACATTTTTTTACTTTTTATTTTCTCTTCTTTCTCCTTTTTTATTAGCATATATTAATTGTACATTATGTTTCATTATGACATTTCTATACATGATCATATTCACTCAATTACTACATTCCTTTTTTCTGCTACCCCTTGTGCATCCCTGTTGTTGTTGTTAGGTGCCGTTAAGTCGGTATCCCACTCATAGCGACCCTCATAGGGTTTTCAATGGCTGAGTGCCTCGGGATTACCTTGGGAGTGGATTGCCAGGCCCTTCTCCCATTTTTGCGGTGCTGGGAATTGAACTCGGGGCCTCAGAGACTGCAGCTCAGCGCTCTACCCACTGAGGTAAATCCCAGCCCTGTGCATCCCTAGAACTCAAGTACTTCTTCTCTTATTTTCATGTCACTCTTTTTCCCCCCTAACTTCCACCTATGAGAGAAAACATGTGAGATATGTTTTGGTAGGCCTGGTTTATTTCGCTACCAGGATGATCTCCACTTCCATCAATTTTCCAACAAATGGCATAATTCCATTCTTCTTTATAGCTGAGTATATTTATTTCAAAACTCATAGAACTGTACTCAGAATAAATTTAACTATGAAACATTTAACAAATTAAATTTTTCCTCTAAAATCACCCTATATACCACAATGTACACATGTGTAATCCCAGTGACTCAGGCAGCAGAGGCAGGAGGATCAAAAGTTCAAGGCTAGAGGTAGCTCGCAAAACTTATCAAGAGGCTGTCTCAAGGTAAAATTAAATTAAATAAAAAGGGGCTCAGGGGGCAGCTCAGTCGTGGAGTGCTTGCAAAGTGTTGTAACACCATGGGCTTAGCCCCACAGTACTGCAAAAACATAAAATAAAGTAAATTAAATCACCCCATTTAATTGTTAAGATCTGCATTTAAGAAGTGATACACAAAATATTTACATGATATAGCATCTAGTACATATTTAAATGTCTTTCTATTTTAATTAATTCAATTTAATATGATAGTTAATGTTAAAATTTTGCTGGTTTGTAAAGACTTAATGTGGTTATTATATCAAGAGTAATTACTGTTGCTTGATAGCCATGGTGTAATTGCTTTGTAAAGATCTTTCAGAATACCATGGAATTATTACTTGTTGATAATGCTTACATATATTTCCCCAAAAGAGCTGAAAATATGGAGTAACATAATATTTATGACAAAAATGTCAGTTACAGCACAGTTTATTTAAAAATCTTTTTCTTGGTGAAATATTTGATAAATAAATTGTGGTCACAAGACATGTCTGTCATTTTGTCATGCTATCGGGGCTGATATGTTGTTGTGATGCTGAAAGCTATGCCACCACTATTTCACATATCAGCAGGGCAACCCATAATGGACAGGTGTAAGCTGAGTTTCCAGACTACAACAGAGTAAGGAGAAGGACCTGGCAGTCCACTGCCAAAGCAATTAGCCATTGAAAGCTCTATGAACAGCAGAAAAGCATTGTCAAATATGTTGTCAGAAAATGAACCCCTCAGTCTTAAGGCTCTCAAGAAACAACTGAGGAAGAGTTGTCTCCTCAAATTAGAGTCAACTTTAATGATAGGAATGGCATTAAGCCCCTAGGACCTCCTTTTGCTGATGTGGCATGACTGAAAATGCGAAGAAACAAAATGGTTGCAATAGGTTCACACAAAAAAGATCTTGTACATGGTACAATGTTGAGTAGTGTTTTGTTCTGCTGTAGTTAGGATCACTGTGAGACAGATCTGACTTGATGGCACCTAACAGCAACAACAAAAAATTGTGAACAATACATGTGTACATGAAAGCATCTTATCATTTTATTATTCTAAACTAAAATGATTTGGCAGCTTTAAACTCCAAAGTTGAAGTGTAAGTTCAGGGGAAAAAATTTTACTATTAGTAATTCCCTTTATGTACAATCATAAACAAAGATATCTTGAGACTTTTTCTAAAACTAATTTTATGTATTTAAATAGACGCAAATTGATTAAATGTTCTATTATTCTAGTAAACCACATCATACTTCCTACAGGAATCTCAGAAACACTTTTTCCATTCTTTTCACAGTGGGAAAAATGTTTGGCTTAAGAAACAGACAATGAATTCAATACAATACCTGTAGCTACTATGCATCTAGGGAATGTGAAATGCTGTACAGGAGAAAACTGCTAGGAGATGAGGTGAGAGAGACATAATGAAGAATCACCTAGGACATGGGCATTGATGATCATTTCAGACAATGTTTCTTTCACTATTAAAGAAGAGTAATGGAAGCCATTGGATGGTAGATATTTCAACAGAAGGACATGGTCTGTCTATCATCTACCTATCCATCTATTATCTATCTATCTTTCTATTGCCATTTGTCATGTTAAGAGTAGACTGTATGGACATAAGGACAAAAATCAGAAAGGCCACTAAGGAGACTATTACAATAATTCTGGTGTGGTAATAATGGTGCCTTGACCAAGAAGGATTATTAACTAATCAATAACTGAGGGGAAACTAGAGGTAATCAATAGAGGATCAAGCAAGTGAGGAATGGTCTTACAGAGCAAGTACATGATGAAGGAGGGGATGTAGGTGTAATGAAGAACTAGAGGATTATAATGGATATAAAGACAGAAGTAATTCAAACACTCAAGCTTCCACAGAGTTAAGCTGCAAAAGGGAGAAAAGAAAGACAGGGTATATTAGAGCAGGAATTTTGCTCTAAAGGAGAATCAAAAGTTGGCAGAGCAAATTTCAGAGTCACTACTACTTCAGGAAAATTGCTAACGTAACTCAAGACTCTCTTGCCCTGAAACATAGGTCTTGTCAGGTTTGGCTGTCAGAATGGCATGACTTACATCAGTGTCACTAGATTCATAATCCATGTAGGCAAATCAAAAACGGCTTAGGTGATTGTTCTGAAAACATAGCAAGTTACTCCCCCAAAATGGGAGCAAAGTGTACTTTTCCCTGAAGATTTCCGAAGTGAGGTTTGCAAAACTTTTGAATTTTGTGAAAATATACTGAACAAAACATAATTCTGTTGTGTTTCTGAACTCTTTGAACCCCCAGGACCTGTAGGGATTGATAACAAGCTCTTAACTATCACCACTGCACTATATCATATTTATAAAAACCAATTTGTCACCACTCTAAGCAATGTACTATACACAAGTATTTCTATTTTGTTTCTTTTCTAATTTATCTCAGAATAGCCTGTGAACTATTGAATTTCTCTGAACTCCATGAGGTAAAAATAAGAAAGCCAAAAGGTCTATCTATTTTCAACATAAAGTATGTAAAATTGTTGTAACTTTTAAGTTGTTTTCATATTCCATTTTTGGAAGTTTTCTAATGAAAACTGAAGGAAATTTACAGCTATCTAGCACACAACTGTAGTAGATGTTTATGATTAACCTAGTGTTTTAAAACAGTGGATTTGTAATGTATTAAAATTATATCAACATTGTTTTATTATTTCTATAATTTTTTCTTTTCTTTATTAAACTCTTAAAGATAAAGTAAAATATAAAATGAATTTTATTTCTATAAATTAATGATCATGGAGGTATTCTTAACCATGGTATCCAGAATATCTGTAAGGAAGTAGCAGCAGGAAATTAACCTATAGATGAATGAAACTCCTAGGTCAAAATTTTAAAAAAAGAGATAAAAAAACTGAACAAAATCTAGTGAAAAAAATAGGCCATTTTTAATTCCTTTAGCAACAGCCTTGACAGCACATATGAAATGTTGTCTCCCAAGGAACCTCATTAGGAACTTAGTGTTCAGGCTTTTGATCAGCGAGTGCTCATGTAAGCACTCTCTGCCTAGAACTGACAAAATTCTAGACTCCCAGAAAGAAAGAAGATGAGCGTGAACCACATTGTGCAATTGGGGCCCAGAGGGCCCTCTTGTCAATTAGAAGGGTGGTAATACTCCCAAAATCAAATTCCAGCATCAACTATATCCCAACTTTATAAACAAGCCAATCAAAGGGCAACAATGGGTGTGCTATTGCTATGTTAACTCCCTCCCTTCAATATTAATAAATGTAAAGAGAAAATCATGAAAGAAAGGAGGAAAATGGTAGACCTTAGAAAGTTTTCAACCTTTTCCTGGAAGGGGTGAAAAAAATAATAGACATCATAACTTGATACAAGGAATTTTACATAGTCTTAGACCTAACAGTAGTATTTTACTTAATGAAGGAGTACATACAATATTTCCAAAAAGACTTGAAATAAAAAGTATTCCATTCTCCCCATTAATATTCAACATATTAGTGGAGGTTAGCACATTCAGTTAAATAAAATATATCATTTAGAGAGACCTAAAAATCAAAAAGCTACTAGAGAAACTACATTTTCAGATGATAAAGTTTTGAAGTAAAATATCCTAGAGACTCGATGTTGAAATTCAATATAAAAAGTTCAATGATGTAGCAAAATATGAAATAGCATATACCTTGTAGTTATACACAAAAGTAACAGTTTGAACATTTGATAAACTATAAATGCAATACTCAATTACAACAATAACTATAAAATTCTTAGAGACAAATATAAAAAGGAAAGTATAAAATCTGTGAAGTAAAGTTTGAAAGTCTTCAAGGATACAAAATAAGAATTGATAAAGAGTGAAGAAGACTTTTACTTCTGCATAAGATGAGGCACTTTTATAAAATACAGAGTTCTCTATAAGGTAATTTATAATTTTAATACAATTTATAAAAATACTAATAAATTTATGTAATTAGACATACATATTATTGAAATTGTGTGGAAGAATATTCTATGAAAAACTATGGAAAACACTACAAAAACGGAAATTAAAACAGTATACATATGTGCACAAAAGTTCAGACAGAATGGTGAAATAGAATGAACAAATATCAAGCAATAGAATTAGATACAAGCACATAATAAACCTCAGCATACAATAAAAGTAGAATCTCAAAAGCACACAGAGATGATCTTGTAATGAATGCTACAGGGACAATCACTGCACCATTTTGAGAAACATTATACATATATCATACAAAATAATTTTAAAATAAATCCAGGGCCTGTTTTTTTAATGAACCTATTCTATAGCATAAGTGAATTATTATTTAACATGGACATAGGTAAATCTTTTATAAGATTGAGTAAAATTTCAGATGAAAAAAATTAAGATAAAAAAAGGAAAACTTAACTACATGTAACAGAAAAAGGAAGAGAAAACTTTTCCTACGACAAATGCCAGAGTCAAAATGCAACTGAAAAACTGGAAGAAAATGTTGGCAACATACTTTAACAGTAAATGACTTTTATAATTAAAAATTCAAGAGGAGTAGGTGCTGTGGTATATATTTGTAATCCTAGCCAATTGGGAGGCTGAAGAAGGAGCATAATGAGATAAAGACCAAGCATAGCCTGCACAACTTTCTGAGACACTGTCTCAAAATAAATAAAAAAGGGGAGAGGTTGTGGCCCAGTGGTAAAGGACTTGCCTAGCATGCATGAGGCCCTTGATTCAACCCCTTAATATAGAGGAGGGCTGGGATTTAGCTCAGTTGGTAGAGCACTGCTCTGCAGTCTCTGAGGTCCTGAGTTCGATTGCCAGCACCACAAAGTGGGAGAAGGACGTGGCAATCCACTCCCAAGGCAATCCCAGAACAGTCAGCCATTGAAAACCCTATGCGGGTCACTACAAGTCAGACTCGATTCGAGGGCACCTAACAACAACAACAATATATAGGAAAAAAATTGAAGAAGAAAGATTGAAACTGCATAGAAAAAATGATGGGCAAAGGCATAAACTGAAATTCAGGAAAAAAAATATTAAAAAGCCCTTTAACATGAAAATATGCTTCACTTTACTAACAAGATGATGTAAGTATAAATTACCTAATATATCATTTATCAACTATCATTTCAGCAAAATTAGATAGATAGAGGTTGATGGAGATATTATAGTACTCTGTGGTAGGGCTGTTTGGTAAAAATATTCTATAAATTACTGGTAGAATGCCAATTTGCACAATCTTTAGGAGGAGAATTTGCTTATATCCAACAAGTCAATGAATTACTTTTGAACCAAACACTCTCATTTCCACAAATTTAACTGATAAAATTTAGAGATACACCCTAAATATTCAGTATTATTTGATTATTATTAAATAAATACATATATACATTTCTATTTTTTAAAAATGAGGTAAGAAATTATACTAGTGTACCATCTAAAATGAAATAATGTAAATACTAAACCAGAAATGCTTAGGATTAGTTTCATGTAGGAAAGCGGAAAAGAACAGAGTGGAATTTATAAAAGGAATGAAGTAATATTGTGTCAGTTTCCTGAATATCACAGTAGGATTCTGATCATTGGAACTATTTTAACATCTTCACAAAGAGGTAGAAATAAAGAGAACAAAATACAATAATTGTGCCGAAGGAATCATACAAAAGAATCAAAACCCAAATGGATATATCAAATTAAATTCAAACTAATAACATAGCCATCCTTTAAAAATAAGAATAAGCCCAACTAATGCTTAACACTATAAATATATTCAAGCTAAAAACACTCAAGCTAGAAACACACTTTTAAACAAATATTAAACACTATTAACTTTCATTTTGAA
>VMDO01010663.1:0-70613 GCA_007922755.1 Pedetes capensis | reverse complement strand
AAATCTGATTAGCATCTAAAAATGCATATGCTTTCTATATTTATATTTTCTATATTGATACCTTCACCTTAATAAACTTTCTTATTAATTTTAATAATTTATCTGTAGACTATGATTTGTCTTCATGTAGACAAATTACCTGGATATGTTTTTTATATCTTCCTGTCTCAAATCTTATATTTTTACTTGTTTGTTCTTCAAAACGGATCCGCTAATAGAGCCATTACATAAAAGAGAAACCTTATTTCATTACTGAAAATGAGAAAACTTAGTTACTGATAACATGACTGTTTGTAATATTTCACTATTCAGAATGATAAAAGCTGTAGTTTTTTTTCCCCTAGGTATGGGGGTGCTGTGTCGAACCCAGGGCCTTACACATATTTTGCAAGCCCTGTACCATAAGGTCAAACTCCTACCCATATTTTATTCTTTGAGACAGGGTCTTGCTAAATTATGCAAACTGCCTCTGGCCTCAAACTTGTGATTCTCCTGTCTCTACCTCTCAAGGTGCTAGGATTATAGGAGTGCAGCACCCTGCCTGGCAAAGCTGTAGTTTTTTGTTAGATTCTGTTAAATAATTAAAGGAGTCTTTTTTGTCTATTCCATTCCTGTTTCGCTAAGGTTTTTCTGTTGTTATTTTCCCCTATTATAAATGAATATTAATTTTATCTAATGTTTTTTCCCCATTTTTTGCATCTACTGAGAATCACATGTTTCTTTCTGCTTTTTCTGTTAGGTTGTGGATCACAATAAATTTTTCTAACATTTTGCTTAAAGATTTTTGAATTAAGTGAGGTGGGCATAGTTTTCCTTTCTCATATTGTCTTGGTTTTGATGGAAAAATTATACTAATTCATGATATTAGAAATATTTATGAAAAGTTGGAATAATAAGGCTTACCTACTTTTTAATAATTATTTCTTAAATATATTAATCATATTATATATTAATTTTAACTACTTTTCCTAAATTTTATTTCTGTGTGATTTTTCTTATAAAGAGTATTAGTATTATTTTCATCGGGATAATCAAATCTATCAATATAACCTAGGTATTAATTCATGATAATAGGACAGTGACCTATATGAATAATTGGTAGCCTTAAAAGCATGCACATAGGGTTTTATATAGGCTAGTTGTTCTTGTTAGGTGCCCTCAAGTTGGTGTCCAACCCATAGTGACCTTATGTACAACAGATGAAACACTTTTGTCAATGCTTCTCTGCTATTCACAGGGTTTTCAATGGCAGATTGTTTTTTGGGAGTGGGTTGCCAGGTCCTTCTCCCAAGTCTACAGCACCTAATGTTCTCAGGTGGTCTCCCATCAAAGTACTAACCAGGTGCAACCTTCCTTAGCTTCCAAGGTCTGAAGGGATTAGATGCCACATGGCTGCAGGCTAGAGAGTTCCTTAATTCAAGTTTTATAAAATCCTGTCCATGTGCAAATCTCTAGCCTTTGAAAAACAATTAGTACTCACATTATATTTTAAATTGATTACAATGTTGCTGCTGTTAGGTGCCATCAAGTTGGGTCCAAGTCATTGCCACCCTATGTACAATAGAATGAAATACTCTCCGACACTGTGCCATGTCTGGCACTATTGTCAGTGCTTCGCTGCTATTCACAGGGCTTTCAATGGCTATGTTTTTCAGGATTGTGTTGGGAGTAGACTTCCAGGTCCTTCTCCCATTTTCACAGTGCTGGAGATTGAACCCAGGGCCTCAGCACAGAGCAGTACTCTACCAACTGGTATATATTAAATTTAAATTAATATTATTAGGCGGCCATGGAATTTTCAAGTGGCCTAAGATTCTTAAGATTGTGGATATATAGCATCAAACTATCTTCTAATTTAGGGATCAGTGATGTGAGTCCTCACACCTTAATCCACTTTGATTGAAGAACACTAAAAACGTGCAAGTATAGTAAATGAGGACTTATTATAGTAATATGGTGATATGCTATTACACAGTTACCAATACTTAAACTTCTTAAATGAAATATATGCTAAACATGTAAAATTACATATGAAACAGAGAAGATGACAAAAACTCCTATGAACCCTATTGGGAGTTAGAGATGCAGCAGAATTACATCTTTATTTCCTAGTAATAAAATGTATTAGTCCAAAATGGTAGGATAGAAACAAAGTGGTTCATGAATAAGGAGCAGCAAAATTGGCAGAGACACACATAGGATAGGAAGGATAGGAAAGTCTCAATGCCTAGTTATTATAAATTGGCTAATATTGGATGTGTGGTTGCATCAGTTACTTTAAAAGGAATTGAGGAGCTGAACCCAGTGGCACATGCCTGCAATACCAGCTGCTCGGGAGGCGGAGGCAGGAGGATCACAAGATTGAGACCAGAGGCAGGCTGCATAATTTAGCAAAACCCTGTCTCAGATAAAGTAAAAAATGTGCTGGGGTGTAGCTCAGTGGTCCAGCACTTGCAAAGCATGCAAGCATGAGGCCCTGGGTTCAACCTCCAGTACCGCAAAAAATAAAAATAAATAAATACATAAATAAACAAATAAATAAAATTTAAAAAGTAATTGAGGAGATAAAACTGGGGAGTCAAGTGTCAAGTGATTGTGGCTCATCCACTAGTTGCCTGGTCTTGCACACATCATTCACTAGTTTCTCTTTTGATAACAGCACTGCCTTGATCCCAGGATTAAGTGATCTCAATATGATGAAAGTGCTTAAAAAGTGTTAGAATGAGTTACCAATGTAAGGAGGAGAAATAAGGTTTTGCTCTTACAATATTAAAAATGAGGATTCAGCAGGGCGCCATGGTGCATTTCTATAATCCCAAAGACTGTGGTGGCAGAGGCAGGAGGATTGCAAGTTTGAGGCCAGAGGTAGCCTATGGAAATTAGTGAGACTCTGTCCAAAAGAAAAAACATAAAATGAGCCAGAGGGCAAGCAGCTCAGTAATGGTATACCCTGGGTTCCCTTTCCCAGTACTGCTTAAAAAAAAAAAAAAAAAAAAAAAAAAAAAAAAAAAAAAAAAAAAAAAAAAAAAAAAAGCACGAGCAAGCAAGAGAGAAAGATTCAGAAAATTACTGTAGATATGGTTTTAATTTTTCTATTGTGAATGGAAAATTAAATTAAATTTGATGATGGATGTATGAATGATAAAAGTATGAATGATAAAAGAACTGGATCAGGGAATGGGTGTAAGATTCCTAAATTTCATGTATTTTTCATTGATTGCTATAAAATTATAAAGTTTTCCAAATAAGTAATTCTAGCAATATATTTATGTCTAATCTGTTTGTATATGACTTCCTTCTTAACTGTTTACTTTTATTGTGATGATATGTAGAAGCATTATGATCCTTAAGATATCATTGACTTCTTCCTGTTACAAAAGCTATATAGCCTACTGTCTAGTTTTTAATCCAAAATGACAAAAAATAGCAAAGAAAATTTACTGTAAAACCTTTACCCAGAGATGTGTATATATGTTTGTGCTGAATATATATACATGAACATATGTATGTATATTATATAGAAAATTAGGAGTGTGCTTTGTACAAATTCTATACATAACAAACATAGGTTTTTTCAAGAATACTGCAATTTTTGTAAGACTGTAGGGCTTTGACTTTGCCAAGTGTGGCAGTCTCCTCAAAACTCTATACTCCACTTATGTTCTTTCACAGCATTGTGATAAAGTAGAGGCCAAATTTCAAAGAAAGTATATTCCTATTTTTCTTTCTCTCCCTTTCTTTCTTTCTCTCTTTCTTTCTTTCTCCTTCCTTCCCTCCTTTCCTTCCTTCCTTCCTTTCTTCTTTTTTTCTTTCTTCTTTTGTTTTCTTTCCCTTTCCTTCCCTCCCTCCCTCCCTTCCTCCCTTCCTTTCTCACTTTCTTTCTCTTTTCTTTCTTTTTGTAGTACCAGGAGGTTGCACCCAAGGTCTTCTGCATATTTTGCCAGTGCTCTACCAATCTGATGCATCCTTATCTCTTCCTTTTTGTAAATTTTTTATCTTGAGACAGGGTCTCATTAAGTTTCTCAGGTTGCCTCTGGTCTGGAACTTGCTATTTTCCTACTTCCTTCTCTCCAGTCATTGTGATTACAGGGGTACACCACCCTGTTTTGCCCTAGATAATTTCTTAATAAAAGTGTTAATCTGGTTTTCATTCTGACAATTATTTAAATCAGAATTATTACCTTAACTAAAGCCCATAAGATCTTTGGTGTTTGACTTCATTTTGCCAGATGTTTCTTTTTGCTTGATTTTATTTTCATGAATGATAATAATTTTTTTTTAACCTGCCTCTTCATCCACCTACGATCCATCCATCCTCCCAGAAATTGTTACTTACCATCTAGGATGTACATAGAATTATGTAGCCCGTGGAAAAAAATAGAAAAGACCAAGATTTAGTTTACAATGCAACTGATGCCCAATGAATAGATTGGTACAAGTATTCATAAATTTGGAAAGAAACTGAACTGATAAATGTTATCGTAGTACAATGGACTGAAAGCAATTTGTTTTTTAACTTTTTGAGATAGGATCTCAGCTAAGTTAATGCAGACTGCTTCTGATCTTTAACTTGCGATCTTACTGCCTCTGCCTCCTGAGTCACTGGGATTATAGGCATGCACCACCATACCTGGATAGCAATTTATTTTAAAGACCCAAATGCAACATCAACAGTTACAAGATGTTGTGTATTTATATATTGATCACAGAAGGAAACAAATTAAATGGGGAAAATTTTTCCTTAATAAGAAGTAAAGTAAGTGAAGGTAACAAAATGATCCATCAGTAACATGATGTACTGATTGGTGAACATCTCAAGAAAAGTAAGACTGCAAAATTTAGTCTTCAGGGTGAAAAATATAGATGTAAAATAAAGAGTGCTACCAAAATTGGTTGTTTTTTCAAAACTTCCCTTCTAAGGTTGTGCAAAAATAAATGAAATAACACTATGAAATATTCTAAGAATTGATGGTGTGACGCTATTGAGAAAAGATCCAAGGTAAGCCATATCATTGGGCTGGAGGGATGTCTACGCAAGAAAAAAGTGATGGATAGGCACCCTACTGCACCAGATGGAGTAGTAGCTTTCCTCTGCCCATGACCAAAGAATATACCATAGGGATTTTTGATTTAATGTTAATAAATGTACATAGAAAGGGAAAGAAGTGTTTTCTACTCCTCTCCACTGAATTCCTTTATCAGTGAAGTCAAACCATTAGATTCAAGCATGAAACACTTTTGTAGCTTATGAGTCCTTGTAGTAAACTGTTAAGAGACCTCTTAATCTCTGTTTTAATACACTATATGTGTGTGTGTGTGTGTGTGTGTGTGTGTGTGTATACATATTGTTGTTGTTGTTAGGTGCCGTCGAGTCGGTATCCGACCCATAGCGACCCTCTGTTCAACAGGGGAAACACTATTGTCGGTGCTTCTCTGCTGTTCACAGGGTTTTCAATGGCAGATTGATTTTGGGGAGGGGATTGCCAGGTCCTTCTCCCAAGCCTACAGCTTCTGGTGTTCCCAGGCGCTCTCCCATCCAGGTACTAACCAGGCCCGACCCTGCTTAGCTTCCGAGATCTGACAGGATCAGATGCCACAGGGCTACCGCTGCAGGTGTGTATACATATACATATGCATATATGTGTGTGTATATATATCATATATAAATAATATATATAATTATATATATATATAGGGTCTGGGATTTAGCTCAGTTGGTAGAGTGCTGCGCTGCAGTCTCTGAGGTCCTGAGTTCGATTCCCAGCACCGCAAAAATGGGAGAAGGACCTGGCAATCCACTCCCAAGGCAATCCCGGAAACAGTCAGCCACTGAAAACCCTATGAGGGTTGCTATGAGTCAGATACCAACTTGATGGCACCTAACAACAATAATATATATATATATATATATATATATATATATATATATATATAAATTCCCAGATAAACAAGCTCAAAACAGGAGCTCAAAACAGACTCCTGAGAGAACTCTAGAATACACTGGAAAATGATTTTCCGCTGAGTTTTGCTTTTTCCATTATTTTGTTATGATCGGAAGATATTGGCATTACTGTTGTGTTAGGTGTCTTTGAGTCAGGTTTGACTCATAGTGACTCTATATAGAACAGAACAAAACACTCCCTAACTCTCTGCCATGCCTGGCACTGTCAGTGCTTCTCTGGTATTCATAGGGTTTTCAATGGCAGATTGTTTGGGGATTGTTTCAGAAGTGGGCTGTCAGATCCTTCTCCCATTTTTGTGGTGCTGGGAACTGAACCTAGAGCCTCAGAGAGCACAGAGTAGTTCTCTGCCAACTGAGCTAAACCTCAGCCCATTAGCATTATATTAACCCTAAAATATCTTTGCTTCTAATTTGTTAGAAAATAATGTTTGTAGAAAAAGTATAGATCTCATGATGATTCATAAACCTTTGTTGTTTTTTGTTTTGGTAATGTTTGGGATAGTGGCAGGTCAACAACAAAAAAAAAGGAAAACCCTTCACCAGATGGATTGGCACAGGGTCTGCAACAATGGGCTTAAACATAAATAAGATCATGTGCCTGGCACAGAACCGGGGAGTGTTTTGATCTGCTGTACATAAGGTCGCTCTGAGTTGTCCTTGACTTGAGGATGGCACCTAACAACAGCAACAATGTTTAATATGGATCAGGATACTTGTAAAAGATTTATTTATACCAGTTAATAAATCAGGTTACAATGGACTAATTTCATGGAAACTTGTGATCTTTATGTTAATTTTAACAAAACCTTTGCTCATAGTGCACAATGAAAAAAACTGTGATTTACTGAAAAATAATAGAAACAATGTAAATGCATAACTATTACACTTAAGTTTATGATAGATGTTCAGAACTAATACTTTTGAAGGCCTCTAGACTTTACCAGGTTGCAATCTTTTCCTTAAATATAGTCAAAACAAACTTGATCTGATTCACCAGCTCTACTTAAAGAGAGGAGACTTAGGTTAACAGAGACCATGCATTCATCCTGAGAGCATTGAATTTCAAGTCTCAGTCTCTTCTGAAAACTTACTCTTTAAAATATGTCCCAAGTGGAATCTTCTAGACAAGAAAAAAGTGATGGATAGGCATCCTACTGCACCAGACGGAGTAGTAGCTTTACTCTGGTCATTTTACTTTGTTATGATTTTCCTTCTTTCTCTTTATTAAGGGAGAAACCATAGTTTTTGTTGATTTGTAATGTGTTTAGATTATATTTATTTAAACTTTTCTGTAGTTCTGTAAGCTTGGTCCATCCAACTTCTCATAGTGAGATGAGACAGGAAGTCTTTCCTGTGAGGTACTGTCACCAAAATTCAACAAATGTGCTTCCTGGGTTTTGCATTAGCATATCATAATGACTTAGAAGCAAGAACCAAAGCTGAACCTTTAGACATAGATCAAATTAGGATATTTGTTTCTGAATTTAATAATCATGATGATACTAAATCAAATATACATACACT
The DNA here is from genome assembly GCA_007922755.1 of Pedetes capensis. Lineage (NCBI taxonomy): Eukaryota > Metazoa > Chordata > Mammalia > Rodentia > Pedetidae > Pedetes > Pedetes capensis. The sequence continues at coordinate 63,127 of VMDO01010663.1, read as the reverse complement.
AAGCACTTTACATGAAGCATTTCAAAATTCTAACCCTCATTATAATTGTGAGATACAGCCATTACCATTTTCAGTTTCAAGTTAAATAATTACCATTAGGTCACCCAAGGAGTAATTGGTGGAGTTGGATTTAGACCTATCTTTTTCTAGATTATGAATTTGATCATTTCCACTATGAAATGTTATTTATAATAGGAAACCAAGTCTTAAAGTATTCATTTCTATTTATTGTTTTTCTTGCTGCACAAAATATTTAAAGCTGAATTTAAAGAGATGAATGATGCAAATATTTATACTTAAGTGTAGATAAAAAAACAAATATTAGGCTTGGCTCAAGAAAAAACATTCTTGGTACTCTTTGGTAAATTTCATCAACTTCTCTAAGCTTCACTTTCCTTTTAGCTGTAAAAGAGGGTGCTTCTAGAAGTGTGTGTGTGTGTGTGTGTGTGTGTGTGTGTGTGTGTGTGTATGCATGTGTATGTAGGAAGGTGGTATCAAAATGCTCTTGAATCCTGTCTGCTTTTAAAGTTAGACACTGACTCTTTGATTTTTGTTTTAGAGGATCAAGCACCTTGTGTTGGGGAAAATTCATCCAAAACAAGTCCTTCTGTTGTTGTTAGGTGCCCTGGAGTCAGTATCTGACTCATATCAACCTAACGTACAACAGGTGAAACACTATTGTCAGTGCTTCTCTACTATTCATAGGGTTTTCAATGGTGGATGAATTAATTTTGGGGAATGGGTTACCGAGTCCTTCTCCCAAGCCTACAGCACTTGGTGTTCCCAGGCAATCTCCTATCCAAGTACTAACCAGGCCTGACCCTGCTTAGCTTCTGAGATCTGATGGAAACAGATGCCACAGTGCTATGGCTGCAGGGCTACTCCTTCTAGAACACATGATTTAATGTCCATGACCTGCAACTCAGGCATTAAACTTTAAAAAGCATCAAAAAGAATATAGTAGATGTGTATTTTTCTAAGCCTGACAATGTAGTTGCAGACCAGAAGAATCAAAATCTCATCAAATGATAAAGGATTAATTTATTTTTGTTGCTGCTAAGTGTGGTGGATTCGGTGTCTGACTCATAGCGATCCTAAGTACGACAGGCAAAACACTATTGTCAGTAATTCTCTGCCATTCCTAGGGTTTTCAGAGGCTGATTTTTTTTTTTTTTTTGAGTAGGTTGCCAGTTCCTTCTCCTGGTGTTCCCAGGTCGTCTCCCATTCAAGCACTAACCAGCCCTGACTCTGCTTAGCTTCCAAGATATGACAGGAATGGATACCACAGTGATACAGCTGCAGTCATATGTACCTTGGTGTTTACTTATTACTTGGATTATGCATCCTCAATTTTCTGCATTAGGGTGTATCATCTCAAACCTTTGATATACAAACTGTAACACTCAGTCAAACCATATTCCTCACTTTCCTATTTCTCTCTCCATCTTGAGTTGTTTTCCTTGTTGCTCAGCAATGGACAAGGTGAGGAAGGAACAAATAAGAGTGATCCTATAACAAGAATGTGTAATATAGATCATTACTGTATATGGCATTGTACTGGATCATTTTTAGAATTTCTTCCAAACCTTAGAAAGCATGATTTTAGGAAAAATAGTTTCATGTTTTCTATTATTTTTATTTCCGAATGTGTCTTTCTTCTTGTCATGCTGTGGGGGCTTGTGTGTTGCTCTGATGGTGAAAGCTATGCCATTGGTATCTCAGATACCAGCAGGCCACCTATGGTGGACAGGTTTCAGCTGAGTTTCCAGACTAAGACAGACTAGGGAGAAGGACAAAGCTGCCCACTCCTGACACAATTAGCCATTGAAAACCCTGTGAATAGCAGAGAAGCTCTGTCAAATATAGTGCTGGAAAATGAGCCCCCTAGGCTCAAAGGCATTCAAGAAATACCTTGATAAGAGTTATCTCCTCAAAGTACAGTTGACCTTAATGACGAGAATGGAGTAAATCCCCTGGGACCTCCTTTTGCTGATGTGGCACAACACAAAATGAGAGTAAATATAGTGGCTGCAACACTGGGTTTAAGCATGGCAAAATATTAGGTAGTCTTTTCTTCTCCTGCACTTAGGATCACTACTAGTCAAATCCAACTCGACAGCACCTAACAACAAACATTATTTTTATTATGAAGGTGTATGTGAGGTGTGTGTGTGTGTGTGTGTGTGTGTGTGTGTGTGTGTGTGTGTGAAATTTTGATGCTCACAAAGTAATAAAAAGTGGTACAAATTTTCAACATGATACTCTCTAGAGGTTTGAAGAGAAAGACAGGATATGATGGTAGCAAAGAGAGCTGTTTAACTCCATCAGTGTTTCATAATCTATCTCATATATAAATAAAGAAGAAGTTTTGTGTTTTCTACAAAACATCCCTCAGCCATCTCTGCAGTCTCAGCCTTCAGGTTTTAATTCAGAAACTAGCTCCTGGCAGAGTCCCTCACCCTGCTGTGCCAGGCCCACCACAAGGTCACACTGACATGTTCATTGCCTGACATTAATCTCCTACACACTTGTTACTGTGCTGTTCTCACCTTCCTCTTTCCAGCAATTGCTCAATGTGCCAGCAGCATCTCCTTTATTACTGCCAATTTCTTCCTATAACAACCAACGAGGAAATCGGTTAACTAGTTTTAGTAAATCAGTAATTTTAATGCACTTATGATTTTCCAGGAGCCTCTGGATAAAGGAATTTGGGGACATGCCTATGGAATCAATAACATGGAGAGACCTTTCTCTACTCAAGAACCAAGTGTGATTCCTAGGTTGTGACAAGATCTTAAGGGCAGAGACTATTGGATGTGATGTAACCAATGTAGCCAGGTAATTTGGCAAAGAAAGAATAAAAATCATGAAAATAGTTAACCCTGCATTCAAGTCTTACTTGGGAAAGTTATTCAATCTCTCTGAGCCTTAATTCCTTGTCCATAGGAGTTCAGCATAAAGTGGAAGAGATCGATGAAATAAATGTGAAAATACATACCAGGTGGTTAAGAAAATTGCTTGTGTTTGTTCTTCATGTTGTTGTTGTTGTTAGGTGCCGTCGAGTCGGTATCCGACTCATAGCGACCCTCATAGGGTTTTCAATGGCTGACTGTTTTGGGATTGCCTTGGGAGTGGATTGCCAGGTCCTTCTCCCATTTTTTGCAGTGCTGGGAATTGAACTCGGGACCTCAGAGACTGCAGCACAACACTCTACCAACTGAGCTAAATCCTAGCCCGTTCTTCATGTACCTGCATTTATTTCTAACTTATTTATCCCCTATTATTTAGTAATGACTGTCCAGACAAGTGTTCAACAGAGTTTCTGAGGCTACCAATAGAGTTGGTCACAATGAGCACTACAACCTAGTAATAGCTACACAGGAGTCAGAAGGGAGAAGAGCAGTTTAAGTGCAGCTGGTCCTGCCAAGATTCAACCAACTCTGCATTGAAAACATTTAGAAAAAAATAATTCCCTTAGTACTGAACATGTACAGGCATTCTTCTTGTTATTTCTTAAAATACTTAGTGTAACAGCTACATAACATTTACATTTTATTAGGTATTGTGTTGGTCAGCTTTCTATTACTATAACAAATGGCTGAGATAACCAACATATAAAGAGAAAAAGTTTACTTTGGAGGTTTCAGACAATGATTATCGACTCTGCTGCTTTGGGCCTGTGGTAAGGCTGTTGTTGTTAGGTGCCATTGAGTCAGGTCTGATTCATAGTGACCCTGTGTACAACAGAACGAAACATTCCCCAGCACTGTGCCTGGCACTAAGTCAGTGCTCTCTGCTACTTATAAGGTTTTTGATAGGTGATTGTTTTGGGATTGATTTGGAAGTGGGCTGCCATGTCCTTCTTCCATTTTTTTGCAGTGCTGGAGACTGAACCCAGACCTCAGAACACACAAAGCAAGCACTCCACCAAATGAGCTAAAGGCAGCCTATCACCAAGTGTATGGTGGAGTTCTCTATTCACTAAATGATGGAGGAGGGAAAGAGGGGAAGAGGATGACATATCCCTAATCACTAAAAGACTTCTCCCTCGTTCCCTCTTAAAGTTTCAGCTACCTTCTAACAGTGCTACAGGCTGAGGACTAAGCTGTTAACATATGGGCCTTTGGGGGACATTCCAGATCCAAACTTTGGCAGGTATTATAAGTAATTTAGAGATGATTCACTGTACAGGAGAATGCTCATAGTTTATGTGCCAGTACTACTCCATTGTCTATAATGACCTGGATTTTAATGAACAAAATTTTAGTATTTAGAAGGGCTCTGGAAGCAATTTCCTGCACATACTGAGGGATAAATAATTGTGCTTAGCTATTGATGACAACTTTGGGCAAGTAAACTTCTCTTTTGAAAAATGAAATTAATGAAAGAACTTGTCACAAAGCTTGTTATGAGGTATAAATGAGGTAATAATGCAGAATGGTCTCAGATAAATACCCATACCGTGTAATGATCAATATTTTTTTATTATTAGCCTTTGAGCTATAATGGCTATGGTAAAATATAATCTGTATTTGTAATTCACCTACACATATTTGCTTTTTGAAATTATGTATTATTGCTTGATAAAAGTATATTATATATGACTATAAGAATATTTGTTGGTATCTCAGAGTAAGAAAAACAAGAATATTAAGTCTAAATAAGCATATAGTTATTTCTAACTTATTACTTTATTCATCATGATATTATTGTACCAAAAATTTGCCTTTGAATATGGTTCCACTAGTGTTGGTTGATGATCAAGCTTGAATGTTCAAGTCAGAAGAATCTGTAAACTTTCAGAGATTCCCGAAACCAAGAAAGAATGTTGCGATTAGGTTACACATGACAGGGAGTGAGAATCTTGCAGAGTGAAAGTCACTGTACTTATCTATTATCAAGTCAGTTAAGGAAGAAGAGATTATGTATCCAATTAATAAATTTATAGCTATCAATTTTTCTCACCCTCCAAAAGCTACCCACTCCATCTGGATGGACTTGAGAATTCTCTCAGAAAGCTATATTCTGTAAGTCAGTTTTCATATGCTCAAAGTTCACACTATGGAATTATTGTCAGGTATCTCTGACAAATGAGTCAAAGAATAGTGACATGGAACATTGACATTTAGAAGTTAATTGATCCAGAAAATGCATATACAAAATAAATATAAATACATCATGATAATGAAAATAAGAGTACTCCTTTTAAATACTTGAAAAACTGGATCTAGAAAAGAAAATGTAAAATTCTATGCTGCTTAAATCCTCATTTGCTTGTGTTCCTGATATTAAAGCAATTAAACCTTTCCATGTTTTGCCTCTAGTCAGAGAATAAGTTAATATAGACGTTGAAAACAGTGACAAGGCATTCTATTAAAAATATGTTTTTCCCAATTTTACCAAACCTGTATGTATTCAATTAATGAACAATTATTAAATAACTCACTGCTATTCCTAAATGACTAATTTTTCAGATAATTACAATTAGTGAAGAAATTCATTTAATACATTGCTCATGGAAATATGCCTGCAGCCCTACCACAGTGGCTTTGGATCTCCTCAGATCTCAGAAGGTAAGCAGGGCTGGGCCTGGTTAATACTTGGATGGGAGACTGCCTGGGAACACCAGGTGCTACAGGCTTGGGAGAAGGACCTGGCAACACACTCCCCAAAAATAGCCATTGAAAACCCTATGACTAGTAGAGAAGCACTGACAATAGTGTTTTGCTTATTGTACATAGGGTCGCTATGAGTCAGACATAGACTTGTAGGCACCTAACAACAACAACAACAACATGGAAATATAATGTTATTGTTTGTAGTTTTACTCACATTTTTAATGGATTGGAAAGATCTAATTAAAATGACCCCCCAAAAGCTTTTTCTCAAAATCCACATTTGAAAGATTAGTTTCATTTTTTTCTTATTTTAATATGAATTCACTCTTCACACATGCATAATACTTTATAGTGCACTTGCTTAGAGGAATGTTTAGCACCTTCAATGGACATTACTTTTTTTTTTTTTTCGGTATTGGAGGTTGAACCTAAGGCCTGGAGCTTGCATGTTTTGCAAGTGTTTTACCACTAAACAGCCTTTTTTTTTTTTTTTTACTTTTTGAGACAGGATTTCACTAAATTATGCAGACTGCCTCTCTTTTCTAACTTTGATTCTCCTGCCTCTGTCTCCTGAGTCACTGGGATTGCAGCTGGGCACCACTGTGCCCAGCTAGACATAAATATAAAATGTTTTGGGTGTAAGAACATAGGAACATTCACATCGCATCAAGATTGAGGATCTTACATTTTAAAAGTGTCCTTTTAATGTTGTTGTTGTTGTTAGGTGCCAGGTTGGTATCCGACTCATAGTGACCCTAAATACAACAGGCGAAAGCCTGGCACGGTGGCGCACGCCTGTAATCCCAGTGGCTGGGGAGGCAGAGGCAGGAGGATCCCAAGTTTGAGACCAGAGGCAGTCTGCGAAATTTAGCGAGACCCTGTCTCAAAAAAGTAAAAAAATGGGCTGGCGGCACACAGCTCAGTGGTTCAGCACTTGCAGAGCATGCAGGTGCGAGGCCCTGGGTTCAACTCCTAGTACCACCAAAAAAAAAAAAAAAAAAAAAAAAACAAACCAGGCGAAACACTGTCAGTACTTCTCTGTTGCTCATAAGGTTTTCAATGGTGGATTGATTGGGAGTGGGTTGCCGGGTCCCTCTCCCAAGCCTACAGCACCTGGTGTTCCCAGGAAGTCTCCCATCCAAGTACTAACCAGGCCTGACCCTGCTTAGCTTCCAAGATCTGACGGGATCGGATGCCACAGGGTTATGGCTGCAGCCCTTTTAATACTAGGCAGTTTTTATTTAATTACTCTTCATAACAACTGTGTGAGTGGGAATGGTTACTCCTTTCTTATTTGTGAAAAAGTCAAGGCTGAAATGACTAAATGATTTGAATGCCATTGTAAGGTAGGATTTATAACCAAATATTTCCCTCTCTAACCTACCTTCACTATTTTTCACTCTCTCCACCCTAAGGGACCTATATGACTCAGTTTCTTTGCCTAAAATCAGAGAAGAGCACAAAATCATATTTTCATATTGTGAAACAAATACCTAAACACGTGGATGTTTGTTTTATTAAGTTTTTTATTTGATTTTTCAGAAGAGGCTAAAATCCTTTCACTGTTGTGGCTTCCGCACATATTTAATGTTTTTTGCTTTTATAGAAAGTGTGCTATGCAGTGAGGAAAGAGCAAGAGAACATGTTTTGAAGGATTGTCTATAATTGCTGGTCTTCAAGGTGACTAAGAAGGTTAAATGGTATACTATTTTATGAGTCATAATAACTGGTTGGCAGAAGCCACTTTGTCATATTCTAGTAGTATAGCATAGCACATCTTTTAAAAATCTATTCACTTGGGACAAAATTATTCAAATTTGTCATGACTGCTATTTGCCAGCTGACTAAACACAATCTATGCTCTATGTTGTAACAGCTTTTAAAGTCCCTGCTATGGAATAATAAGACCCAATTTATTTTTTACATTTTCAAATTATTTGCTTATATTGACTACTTTACATTATACAAAGAAAACTGTAGCCAATATTTAGGTTTATTTATGCTAGCAATCGATTAAGAAAATATCACAAACCCTGTTTTATTGATTACTTACATTATAAAGAAAGTATAACTGATAACTTATCTAGTTATGTCTCAAAATGGCATAAGTATTTTTGGTGGAGAAATGAACATGTTTAATACTTTGCTATAATTTTCTTTTTCTCTTTCACTCTCTTGTCCTCTCTGAATTTTTTTTTTCAGTAATGAGTGGCTGACTTCATGGCTTCATGCATGAAGTCATGCACAAAGTGCTCTACCACTGAGCTGCACCCCCAGCTTCTTTTTTATGTTTTGACATAGAGTCTCCCTATGTTATCTGGCCTAGGACTCCTAATCCTCCTGCCTCAGCCTTCTGAGTCACTGGGTTTACAGGCATGCGCCGCCACGGTACTTGGCGCTCTCTGAATTTTGATGGTACTTGACTTCTGGTTGCACTGATATTTAAACTCATTTACTGTCAATATCCATATTTTTAAAGTCCAGAGGTACTCCCAACACCCAGGATTTGATCTAGGGCAGGATGTAATGAGAACAAATAGAAACAAGAAACTTCAACTAAGTTAACCATAAAAGAAAGTTAAAATGTTTTCATTCTGCTGGTGACTCTAGATTTTGAAGGCCTAGAACTTATAGAATGACTGTTTTGGTACACATACAATTTAAAAATTAGTACATAAAATTCATGAGATGGTAGAAGGTAAATTGTTTCTCCTTAAGCCCAATGAGGAAAACAATGAATGCAATCATTAAAAGTGAACCTTTGCAGAGTATCTGATTCTTGAAGCAGAAAGTAAATGGAGTCAATCTAAAAGAAATTAGATTTGTTTAAAGAACATAGTTCTACTGGGTGAAGTGGTGTAGCCTATAATCCCAGAGACTCAGTCGGTGAGGGCAATAGGATCACAAATTTAGGGACAGAGGAAGCCTGCACAGTTTACTGAGACCCCCTGTCAAGATAAAAAATTTAGAAAGGGGCTGGGGATGTTGCTCAGTGGTAGGGCACTTTCAAAGTATACTCAAAGCCTGAATTCACACCCTTAGCACTGCAAAGAACCTAGTTCTATACTCAATAAGTAGGGATATATTGTTTAGCACCTGTACCAAATGAAGGTTTTTTGTATTTTTTAGTTAAAGTACGTATTTTTGGTTCAATGTATACTTGCATGAACATGCAAATGCCAATCATCTATTTCACACTCTCTGATTTTCTGATTTCATAATAATTAATGTTTCTAAACTTTCAAAATTGTATTAGCAAATCTGCTGAAACTATAAATAAAAATCCCCCATATGCACTGAGATGGAAAAAAAAGAATAAGTGGGATTAAATTCTTCATTGCTCTCCCTGAACTCGGTTTCTGTTTGCAATGATTGTATTTTTCTAGTGAACAAAGAAGTCTCATACTCTAGAGGGTCAATTGTCAGTGCTTAACTTCATCCTCTCAGCATATAATGTGTTATCACTACATATGATCATCAATAAGAAGACAGAGAGACAAGCATAATACAGTTTGAATACCAATAAATACTATTATAAAAAATTTTATAAAATGTGAACATCACTAATCTTTAAGCAGCAAATAAGAATTAAGACTATCATCTTGATTGGCATCTACAGAACCAAAGCTCAGATATTCAGAAATTTCTCCAACTAGCAAATGATAAAGAGGGTAGAAGCCAGCATTTCTGTTCTTCCCTCCTTGCTCTTTCTCAGTACACTTTTCTCTTTTCCAGATCTTCATTTCTAACAACTATGTTATTCCTTAATGCATTGCCATGGCAAAGAGGTGTAGGGCCATGACTATTAGTTATTGCACAACTGAATTAAAAATAGCATTGTAATAGTTGGGATAGAGATATAGAAAATGTAGAACTAGAGGCTCCTTTAAACCTGTCTAATTTAGATCCTGCCTGCAGCTGTACCACTGTGGTATCTGATCCCGTCAGATCTTGGAAGTTAAGAAGGGTCAGGCCTGGTTAGTACTAGAATGGGAGACTGCCTGGGAACACCAGGTGCTGTAGACTTGGGAGAAGGACCAGGCAACCCACTCACAAAAAACAATCAGCCATTGAATGCCCTGTGAATACCAGAGAAGTAGTAACAATAGTGTTTCATCTGTTGTATGTAGGGTCACTATGAGTTGGACACCGACTGGAGGGCATCTAACAACAACAATTTATATCCACAATTAGGATAATTAACCATTGATTTAAATGACTCCCATTCAGATTGGCACCATGGCTACAGTCAGCCCAGCACAGTGGTTTTCTTCAGGAACTCTGGAGTTCCAGAAGTTATATTTCTTGGCTTTGCAACCTGGGAAATATCACTCAAGACTTTTGTCCCTTCATTTCCCCATCTGTAAGTGGTGATAACAGTATCACTTACCTTCACAGGATGATGCAAAGATTAAATGAGGTAATATAAGTAAAATTCTTACCATAGCTACTAGCAACATGACAGGCTAAATGAATGTTATCTAGTAAACCCATAGTTATCATCATCACCATGATAATTATATCAAGGTTGGTTGCTAGCTTTGAATTTATAAGTCCTTTCACTCAAGCCAAATCATAGGCACTAATAAGTCTTCTTTCCTTTCTCTCTTTTGTGAAATAAAGTGATTGGATTGGATGATCTTCAAGATCCCTTCCAATTATAAAATTTCATATACTTCATAGTACAGTTTAAAGTCAAAATTTCTTTCACTGAAATACTCCTAGAGCTTAACTGTTCAGCTAATAAATAATATTCAGCAAAATCTTTTATCCAAAGAGAAGGAAGTATGTAAAGTTTTTTATGAAATTGAGAACCTCTCATATATTAAACATTGCTTAATAGTACTCAAGAGAATTAGCTGAAATCCCCTGAAAACAAGGTTGACATAGTATAGTAAACCTAATATAAAATAGAGGGCTGGGATTTAGCTCAGTTGGTAGAGCACTGTGCTGCAGTCTCTGAGGTCCCGAGTTTGATTCCCAGCACCACAAAAGCGGGAGAAGGACCTGGCAATCCACTCCCGAGGCAATCCCGAAACAGCCATTGAAAACCCTGTAGGGGTCGCTATGAGTCAGATACCGACTCGATGGCACCCAACAACAACAACAACAACAAAATATAAAAGAGATAGCTGTATTTATTCTACAGCTTTCAACATCTGTACATTACTGGTTCTCAAAATATTGTATCCAGATCAGCAGCATTAGCATCATCTGGGAACTTGTTAGAAATACATATTCCAGGACTTATCCAAACTGTGGGAAGGGTCCTGCAATCTGTGATTGCAGGCCTGACCCATGATTCTGAGCATGCTAAGCACTCAGAATCACTGGGGTCAGTGAAGAATGGGAAATCAAGTTCTGCTGTGATAAACATTTTCCAAGGCAGCTCAAGCAGAGATTGAATGTGGCCCTAGAAGACATCTATGAGAAAGGTCTGCTATATATAACTAAAAGTCAAGTAACCAATCAGTTCACTGAGAAAGGGGATAAGAAGTTATCCTCAGTTATTCCCTCTAGAGAGAAACAAGGTGCTAAGAAGGTCAAAGAAAAGTTCAGTAAAATCATTAGAGAGCATTGGTATAATGATTGTAGCAAAAGAGTAGGTCTGGAAGAACATGTAATGTTCCACCTTTCTATTTAGTGTACAGAACCAAAGGTTACATTATATGAAAGAAATAAACTGTTCTTTTCATTTTTTATGGTAAAAATTTAAAAACCTTAAAAACTCAAAACCCCGATTTATGAAGATCATTAAATATAGAAGGAGATATAATGATCTATGCCTCTTTATCTGGAGAAAACTAAATCATTCCCATAAATGCTCCATTAAGAAAATCATTTAATATGCTAAAAATTTGCTAATATTTAAGCAATGTTAAAGGGTAGGAAGAGAAAAATCAATGTCAGAGCAACAGGAAGACAGGTGATTTTATTTTCTTCTGTGTCCTCATTGTCATTTATAAATGCATTCCAGACCCAGTTCATAAGTCCAATATTCTAATTAACTCTTAGATACCAATATCAACAAAACCTGATCCCTTAGACTATTTCTCATAGTCTTCATTTCAGTCAATGGTGTTACATTTACCAAGGTGTAAACCTGTAAACATTCTTTCTATTTTCTCTTTAACCTCCTCTTCCGCTCTCATTCCCTTTACCCAATAACTATATATTTACCAACCATAGTCACTTTAACTTCATAATGATTTCAGGAATTTTCTTTTATATTTTCCTTTGTGACCACATTTACTCATGTCCCCCTTTGTTACTCTATCTTTCTTCATAACTAGATCTTAACACTCTCGAGGACAGAAATGATGTCTCTTTAGCACCCAGCACAAAGCCTGGCAGAAAAAACATTCAAATATTTTCCCTGAGGAATATACTTTAAAAACACACAAATTCACCTTTTGTCTCTCATCCCTTTTTCTAGAGAAAGTACTGTGTGAGAAACTTGTAAAAAATAAAAAACACACACATATAGCACACACTCATATTTATACTGATCATATTTTGGGTTCTTAGAGTTCTAAAAGAAGGGTAAGGGGTAACCTATATGAATAATGTTTATCAAAATGCATATATGGAAATGTCACAATGAAAAGCATGTCAAAATGAATCACATTAAGATGTACATTAAAAATTTCTAATAAAAAATAAATTAAAAAAATTAGATATATTTGGTTTTTATAGTAGATTCTTTCTTGATCTTATTTTATGATAACTTACTTTTATTGTGTCCATTTGGATATTATTGTTTTCACATTTTAATAATTGGCTCCAGTGCCCTTAAAAAGATTAATAACAATACATTCCAGAGCCTTTGGAGATGAACACTTATGAATCTGGAAACTGGATAAATTATAATGATAAACAAAATACTTTCAACAATTTCAAGAATTATCTAAAAACTTACAACTTACGAGAGAAAAACATACTATTAAGAACATATTTGCTACCTACACCACATAGATTTATGGAAATGGTCATTCCAGAAGATGCTGGCTTTGCTTAAGAGATGTATGACCTAAGAAAATCACCGTTATACAGCCAAGCACTAATGGGGTTTTATTGTCCAAGCCCTGAGCATATCTTTTGTGTGCTTATACTATGTGCATTTCATGTTCCTAAAACTTCATTTTATTATACAGTATACCAGAAGCTTTGAGGTAGATTAGAATCTGTCTTTCAAAATTGTGAAGGTCAAGCAAAAAGATATAATTTTCCCTGATTCTCATTGCCTTTGCAGAAGAGTAATTCTAGGATACACAAACAGAAAAGGAATTCTTGGCCAGTAGACTGATACAAGAGAAATCTTCCAGAAACACATGGTCTGGGATACTTCAGAGTCCTGGCAGATTGCAAACTTTTACTGCCTTTTATTAATAATCAGGGTCCAGATCAAGTGCCTGGAAGGAGCCAGAACCTACTTGTGAGACTGTTAGCTCAGAACTTGAATATTGTCCAACAAACACTCTCATTATAGCAGATACCTTCTCCAGACACCAAATTTCTCTGGTCAGCACAACTGTCATTGCCTAAAGAGACACTGAAATGCATGGCCAATGTTCTCTAGAAAACAGAACTAAGAAGGTTCTTTAGTAATAAGCATGATAAACACATTTAGTGGCAATTTTGTTTCTATAGACTTCATGCACTCTGAAATGATCTATAGCATAGTCTCAACATCTGACTATAGCTGTTCATACAGGCATAAAAGAAGAGGCTGAACCATATAATACATTTCTATTAGAAAAGTGCAAATGTTTTAGGGGTATGATTATGAAAGTAATTTCAAATCATAAGATGACTGTTATAAGAAGACTGCCCAGAAGCCTATGTGATGAAAGTTTGGTCCCTAATGTAGTAGTGTTGTGAAGTAGGGCCTTTGGGAAGTGATTGGATCATGAGAGCTCTGATATCATGAGAAGATTAATCCATTTGTGGATTCCTAACTGAATGGGCCATTGAGAGGTGATGGAAACTTCAGGACGTGGGACTTACATGGAAGAATTACATGAACGGCTGGCCCTTTCCTCTTGCTGTCTCTCTTTGCCTCCTGAGCTTCAGCAGGTGAGTAGCTCTGCTCCACCACGCTTTCTCTGTCCTGTCACTCTGCCTCACCACAGGCCCATAGCAATGAAGCCAAGCAACCATGGGCTGAATGCTTGCAATCCATGAGCCAAAAGGAATCTTTACTCCCTCAAGCTCATTTCTCCTGGATCGGTTGTCACAGTACCACAAAGCTCACTAAGGCACTAAAGGCAGGATCACCTAGCTTACCCAGATAGAAAGAGATTCCTACCCACTTCCTTCTCAGTGTTTCTACCTACTTACTGACAAAACACCAGGATATAACATGAGATACATATCTCTAGACATTACTCTTGTTTGTCTATCCCAATCTAGGTTTGCTCATGTTTGCAAAGGTCAATGGTCAATGGGACAAGTAGATTTTCCTCTTGGTGAAGTTTTACCAGTACAACAAGGTAACTCACAACAACTGTATGTGAAACAATGAAAAGCTGGCAAAGCAATAAGCAGAGAAATGTTGCTATGTACCATGATCTTGGGTTCAAGGAAAGGGCAGAGGTAAAGTGGGATGAGACATAGAATGGACCATGAGATGCAGGCTCCTGAGATGACAAGGAGACACTCACCCCAAAAGTCTTCATCCTAATAATGGCAAAGATTTTGATAAAAGTCCTCCAGTGAAGCAAAGAGAAGAGTATCCAGAGCCCAGCTGGTTTTAAAAGAATGTCACACCTCCTAACATTCTACCATTTGCAACAACAGGGATTTATGTATTATCAAACATGGAAGAAATTGCTAGAGCTATAATAACACACATTTTATAAGATTTTACTTTACAAGACAGATTTTGAACCACTGTAATGTCTATAATCTTTTCAATTAGTCCATTACCTTTGATGCAGGGAAGTGAAAAGGTCAGTGTGTAAGGAAAGAGGATCAAATAGACAATTCAGACACAAGGCAGTGACAAAGCAAAAGATCTAGATAGGCAAAAGCATGGTCCTTATTCATTACTGTCTATTATTTCTCCACTTCTTTAGTGGTAAAAAACAAGGAGATAGAAAAACAAAACACACCGTATTTATCATTGTGTGCTAATTCAGTTTATTTTCTCTTGATAACAATAAGCTGCAGCTACACTTTTACCATTAGAAAATTTGATATAAGCCTAGTCAGAGTTCAGTTGCTATCTAATAATCATTTTTGTTTCTTTCTTTAAGTCTGAATTTAAAAGAATCCACTAGAGCTGAATGCTGTGAAGCACACATCTCAGGAGTCTTGAGCAAGAAGATCTTGAGTTTGAGGCCCGAGGTAGCATGGGCAACATAGCGAGACCCTGTCTCAAAAAATAAGTAAATAAAAAAGGAGCTTGAGGGTACAGCTCAGTGGTGGAGCACTTGCCTAGCACAAGGCTCCTGGTCCCAAACCCCCAGCCCTGGAAAAAAGAATGAATGCAAATGAGTGTGTTAAAGGACAATATCAAAATTAGTTGTTATAACTCACTTTGGCAATGAGATGCAGAAGTCCAGGAAAGACAGTCACGTTAAATAGAAAAATAACAAAACAATTCACAGTTTGATAGTATAGAACGTTAGAAAATTAAAGATCAGAGGAAAAACACCCACATATACATATTCAGCCACAAACAACATAATATGTTGTGCATGACGCTGTGACATGTTTGCAATTTATGAGAAATCTACACAGATTGCTTTGTTTTCCTTTAGTTCTTACCATGAAACTTGACAGGGCAGGAAGTATAAGGTGTGGTGATAGCTGTAGGTGTGGAAGGGTATACTTAATTATAGTTTTCTATTAGAATAGTTCTGATTTTGATGCTTATATTTTTTAGAATTTCAGGAGATTTGAACATCTAAAGAAACTCCCTGCAGGCAAAATAAATAAAAAACTGTACTTCGCATATACCTGTTTTTCTCCACTTGGCTTTTTGTGGTTCAGTAATAGCTCAACAGCCCCGACGACCTCTTTTCTGATAGCATGCAACAGAGCATCTCCAACGTAGACATTGAAGCTTAAGAGTAGTTCTATAAGCTCCAGGTTCTCATTTTCAATTGCAATGAGGAGAGCAGTTCTTCCAAGAGGATCAATGCAATTAATATTGATCTTAAAATAAATCTCAGCTTCCTCTAGGGATTTCTTGACACTTGCATAATCTCCCTTTTCCACAGCGTTCAAGTAGGCTTTTTCTGATGGTGAGAGTTCCGATTCTGCTCGGACTATCCTCAGAGGGATGCGATCCCTGTAGGGAGCATTGACATTTCTTTTGTAATAGAACTGGGCCATGTTTCATGCCATGCTATTTCTTTATCTCTGAAAGTACACACAGAAAACACATGGTTAGTGTCAGCATGCCTTTTTTAAAAATGTTATTACACATCATACTTTTTTCTCAGCTCACAATGGTATCGATGACAGTAATAATACCATTATTATTAGCTATTGACTTAAGAATTTTTTTCTCTTAAACAGTGGAAACACTTTACAAATTCCTAATCTAAAAGAAATAAAATAAGGTTAGTAATTTGCACATTATTTTAAAAGTTACTCTGCAAGTGTCATTTGGCAGACTGTAACTGGAGAATTGTAAACCTTATCAAAATATATATAGTCTTTAGCAAAGTATTTTGAAAATCAGAACTCACACCTCTGAAGTCCCCAAATCAGATTAGGTACATTCAAATATGGCATTGACTGTCAATTTTGCTACTCACAAAGATGCTACTGTGATGATGGAATACCATTATCTTGGCAAATTTCTTTTCATTTGTCAGATATTATAAACACTGATAAGAACTGATACCAGTGTTAATGTGAATGAATAATATTAATGTCAATAAAATTTCATAAAACATACTGAACATGATTTGATTTTTTCTGTTTACTAGTACTTCATTGAGGGAAAAAGAATGTATACCAATGATATTAATTATCAAGATGAATCTAAGCATTCAGTTCCCAGAGGAAGAACTTGAAAAATGATTAAACAGAGTAAGAGTATATTATGAAAATACTGTTTTTAATCTGCTCACCTTTGAAAAATAACCATAAAGTAGGAATGTACCCATTATACTATTTATTACTATTTGGAAATTACAGTAAAGATATAGCTGAAGAGGAGAAAATTATTTTAAACAAACAACAGGTAATCTTAAAATAGATTAATAAAATCACTGGAAGAAAATTTATTAAACATATTAGCGATAAAAATTCACAGAAAAATTTAGTACATTTTGAATATAATTTCTTTATTGTGGCTAGTTCTTCATGTCACACTTCTTATTTGAACAATTTTATTCTTTTATGTTATTTAAATTAAATACATATATTTTTGTACTTGTTTTGTAAATTTAAAAAATGGATAAATGTTATTACTTAAACATGCATATTCATATTAACTGATAGACCTAATCATTTTATGAGTAAATTTGAACAGTGCTTCGACCATAGATTAAACACATATTGCATTAATTAATATAATTATATTCCATGTAATATTTCCAGTATAGGGAATCGTGAATTGTTTGCATGCTAATTCGACTTATTATGATTTAAACAATCAGGTAGTTAAGTTTTACCCTTTAACATCTATATTATTTATCATGATTTCTCAAATATCTAGGAAAAGGAAATAATAAACAAAACCATTATTTCATATTTTGTTCCTTGCTGGCAAATTAGACTTGCTATTATATTTAGGTACCTTCACGTAGTTAGGTGCCATTGAGTTGGGTCAAACTCATAGCAACCCTATGTGCAACAGAAGAAACACTCATGACACTGTGCCATGCCCAACACCATGTCAGTGCTTCTGTGCTATTCATAGGGTTCTCACTAGCTGATTGTTTCAGGATAGTTTTGGGAGTGGGCTATTAAGTCTTTCTCCCATGTTTGCTCTGCTGGGGATTGAACCCAGAGTCTCAAAGAGCACAGGACAGCACTCTACCAACTGAATTTAAATTGTAGAATAGCAAAGAGAATTTAATATTCTTGCAGTATAGCTGGAACTTCAAAAAATCAAGGTCTTTATGATACTATTTATCTCACTTTAATGATCCTGAATACCCCATTAATGCATCAGTGATAGCATTAAAATATTTGCCTTAAAAAGTCAGTGGTGGCCAATTTCCTCAACACATCTTTTCCATTTATAAGAATATAAGCATCTGTACCATGACCTTCACATTGTAATTTAGTCAGGACTACAGTCTACATGGTTCATAATGATAATAATTGGCATTTACATTTTATTTCCACAGTATACATACATCTGTTATCTTACTTTGTTCTTACTTATGACTCTTGGAAAAATACATGATTTATTTTTTGAGAGTTGAATTCCAAGCTTCTTACCAGTCATGTTCTTTTGCTTCAGTCAAGTGTTTGAATGTCTCTTACCCAAAATACTGGTCAAAATGTAAATATGTGCACATCAACACACATGCAGACACAGACACACACATCATACCAGAATTTCATGAAGATAATACTTATCAAGTTTGGGAATCAGTCTAGAGAAGAGAAAAACTATTATATTTTATTTCATTTACTTAATGTTATTAATGATTCCATCAAATCAAGCATTAGATAGAGGATAGCATTTTACTTCTTTCTTTCAAAATAAAAGATGTCAGTAATAATAAGAGATTGATAGATAAAACAGTACGGGAGACCTTGGGGAGAGATGACAATGAGGAAAATTACAGTTAATTCACAATCCTCCTGGCATCTGATCCTACCTCAGAAGCTAAGTAGTGTTGGCCTGGTTAGTAACTTGCATGGGAGACTGCCTGGGACTACCAGGTACTACAGGCTAGGGAGAATGATCTGGCAGCCCACTCCTGAAACAATCTGCCATGGAAAACCCTATGAATAGCAGAGAAGCACTGACAACAGTGCTGGGCATGATTCAGTGTTGGAGAGTGTTTCACATGTTGTACCTAGAATTGCTATGAGTCTGACCTGATTCAAAGGCACCTAAAAACAACTTCACAATCCAGATAACTCCTATAAACACACTACACATGCGCATTTTTAAAAGATTAATACCATACTAAAAGAAAGGTATTTTACTGAACATTGTATTTCAGAGTAAACTGAGCATATTATATTAGATAACATGTTTCTCCTTCCACAGAGTGACAAAAGCAATATTTACCAACATGTATCAATTCTTATTATGAGAAGATAAAAGAATCAAAAAGGTAGTGCTGAGAAAGGTCTTTTATTGATCTCTTTCAATCTCTTAGACTTGAAAAAGTATAAGAACTCACATTAGGAAGTCAGACAGATTTAAAATACATTTAAATTTATATACATTAAATAAAGAAAATTTAAATATTTGCAATTGAATATTAAAACATATATAAAACATATGTGGAGGGATAGAATGAGGGAGACAGAGAGAGAACTCTGATGACAAAAACCTTAAAAGTTTAAGGAGATTGTATAATTTTTCAGTGCACAGTCTTGTCCTTCTTGATTTCTTGAGACATGGGGACACTAACAAAAGGACAAAAAAAAGTTCAATGTTTTAAAACTGTGCTGTATGAATGCACTAGCAAGTGGAAGGACAAGATAAGGCTCTTGAACTGACATACTTATCAGCAACTGCAGAATTGCTACTGGGTGGAAAGCTAGTGACAGAATAGGGCACCCAGTACAGAGAATATATTGACTTAAAGTGTTGAAACGGAAGCCTGTTTCTGGTCCTGCACTTGCAGAATGAATTTTCTGGATACAAAAAAGAAAATATTCCCAGTAAGATTACAGAATTTAATAGATCCTTCCATCTCAATGCCTCCTTGCAACAACACAAATGAAAACCCCCTTCATTCGGTTATGTTTCTGAGTCACAAAACAGATGAGAAATAATGAATAAAAATTCAAATCCTATATAACCTAAAATTTATTTTCCCTAAATACATTAAGGATTACAAAAAGAAACAAAAAAAGGACAGAGGTATAATTTGATAGTGAAATTAAAGAGAGATTTTAAAAATTGCCACTACACATGAAAAACATAATTAT
Source organism: Pedetes capensis (assembly GCA_007922755.1). Classification (NCBI taxonomy): domain Eukaryota; kingdom Metazoa; phylum Chordata; class Mammalia; order Rodentia; family Pedetidae; genus Pedetes; species Pedetes capensis. The sequence continues at coordinate 43,424 of VMDO01010663.1, read as the reverse complement.
CTAAGCAAAATAAATATATAGAAGAAAACAAGAAGTTTTAGACAGTTATATAAATCTGACAGTATACTCCCCAAAGGATAAGCTTACTTATGCAGTAGAAAGAAGAGTGAATTTGAGTCCTTGTTATGTTCATTAAACCAAAGGGGAAAAATGTATAGACAGTTTCATTCTTCAGGACTTGTATATATTGCTAAAGGTAAACTGAATTTCCTCCATTTCCTTTTCTTCCTTTTCTTCTGTAGTTCATTGTTAAAAGATATGTTTACAAGTGAGATCTCATGAAATAATGACTTCTATTTGTTGTTGGGATCCTATTATACACACTTCAGGTTCTATTGTACTTCTTTCATAATCCAAAATAACATAGCAACAGCAACATCCCACTCCACTAAAATATTATAACATCCTAGGATTTTAGAATGGCTGGGGTTTAGGTCAGTTGGTAGAGTGCTGCTTTATGCTCTCTGAGGCCCTGTGTTCGATCTCCAGCACCACATAAAACGGGGAAAAGGACATGGCAGCCCACTCCCAATAAACAATCAGCCATTGAAACCCTTATGAATAGAAAAGAAAAACTGACATAGTGCTGGGCAAGGCACAGTGTCAGGGAGTGTTTCATTCTGTTGTACATAGGGTCGCTATGAGTTGAACCTGAGTGGATGGCACCTAACAACAACAATAGCAACACAAATTTTTAAAAAGGAAATCAAAGTCATATTTAGTTTTAAAACTGACACACTTTAGGATTTAACAGGGTACAAACTTACAACTAAACACTAAATATCCCCAGTTTTAATATACAGATTGACATAGTGAGGAAGAAAACATATTGTTGTTGATGTTAGGTGCCCTAGAATAGGGTCTTCAATGGCTGATTGTTTTGGGATTGCTTCTGGAGTGGATTGCATGTCCTCCTGTTTTTGTGGTGTTGGGGATCGAACCTAGGGCCTCTGGGAGTACAGAGAAACACTACCAACCGAGCTAAACTCCAACCTGAAAGAAGGCATTTTTTTTCTTTTTGAACCAAGATCTGGCCTCAAACGTGCAATGCAATCCTCTTGCCTCAGCCTATTGAGTGCAGGAATTGCAGGAATGCACTACCATCCCTGGCAGCAAATATGATTTAGCTTTTTTTCTTTTTCTCACGGGATTCAGAAAACATACATTTGAGGAAATATATTTAGAAGTTAAAGTTTGGATTTCCACACTGATAGTCAGAACATATGCATTGTTCTATTTTTTCCCTCCAATTTTGAAGGAAAATATGTCTCCACTCCAGTTGCTAATATTCCTGAGTTTTCATACAGTCTTCCTTTCCTAAAACTACCTCAGTCTTCTGCTCTGCACTGCATCCTAGGACACTCTTCTCTAATGCTTCATCTCCCACCTCAAGATGACTTTTCCAGCAGTTCTCATAGACCCCTTTCCATTTTTCTCACACTGAAATGTTGATATTATAATGGAGCATTGTTCTACTTATGGCTTTTTCTCCCTTATTCTTATCCATTTCTATTTACTTAAAATATTCCATGGAATGCCTACTTATGCTGTAAAATATGCTTATGCTATGAGATCCTTGTTGACACACTACACCTCTCTCTCCTGTTCTAGACTTGGGTTGACAATACAGTAACCATTAGTCATGTGTGGCCATTCACTTATAAATTAACTCAAATTAAGTAATATTAAGAATCATTTTTTCTGTCTTACTAGTCACATTTCAATTATTCAATAACATTCCCTCTCTACAATGTAAACTGTATCCTTTCTATTTTTCATCTTTGATAACACATGCCTAACCTTTCTAAAATGAAAATCTGGTTAAATCACTTTCTCACTGATAGTTCCTAAAAGGCTGATGTTATTCATGGGAAAACTGTAACTTATCATGTAATAGTGGTCCCTCTGGGCTGGGGTTTAGTTCAGTTGGTAGGGTGCTGCTCTATGTTCTATGAGTACCGGGGTTTTATCACTGGCACTGTAAAAATGGGAGAAGGATGTGGTAATCCACTCCCGAAGCAATCCCAAAACAATCACTCATTGAAAACCCTATGAGGGTTGTTACGAGTCAGACCTGATTTCAAGGCACCTAACAACAACACCGGGCTGGGACTTAGCTCAGTTGGTAGAGTACTGCTCTGCAGTCTCTGAGGTCCTGAGTTCGATTCCCAACACCACAAAAATGGGAGAAGGATCTGGCAGTGCAATCCCGAAACAATCAGCCATTGAAAACCCTATGAGGGGCGCTATGAGTTGGACTCAACTCGATGGCACCGAACAACAACAACAATAACAAAATTTGTCCCACCAGGAGCTGGCTTCTAAGATTGCCCCTTACAAACTCTATGTACATTGACAAGAATACCAAAGGACTTGGCTACTATGACCTTAAGCATTTTCCCATACTGTCATTTCCAGCTTAAATACTTTTCCTCTCTTTGAGCCCCAGCAATTTCTGCCAAATATTAAAACTTTATCTGATGTATCACAACCTCTGAGGTTTCTCCTCCTTTTCCTCTTATTCCAGGGTTATATGCTTTATTTATATGTATTCATAAACTGTGTGGATCTCTTAGATTTAGGACATTTCTTACTTGACTGTATGTAGGATATTGTGACTTATGTTGTTTTGCATTAGTATTCAGAATTTGTTGATGAATCAATGAATTAATACATGTACTCGTAGAGCTATTCCATTGCCTTTTTAGATAAGGAATAAAATCTAAAAGTCAAATTGCTTAAACCACTTGTCCAGGATTGGTTTAGTACTTTCAGTCAATAGCTATTAAGCTAGGAAATAGCCTAATCAAAAACCTTTTAAAAAAATAACTTATTTTTCCCCTTCACATATCTTTACCTTCAAGCCTTTGTCAGCTATATGAAGAATTACAATCTTGATGCATAAATCAGCATACATCTAGCTCATAGCTCTGAAACCTACTTTTCATCTGCACTGCCTAAAATTTTCAGAAAGGCATTAGACTTTAGTTGTTTGCTGATTCTTCTAGGGGAATATACAAGACATTCTAGAAAAAGGATTTGAATATCTTATAATAGAAGAAGTACACTTAATGTGCCAGACAATAGGAAACTAAAATGTGCATATTAATCTCTATAAAATTATAATTGAGGATGAGGAAAATCAAGTATAAGAAACCATTCAGAAGTAATAGGAGATTCTACTGTAGAATGAATCAGTGATCTGGTCATGAAATTCTCCCAGTTTGTAAAAGGTATGTTAATAGAAGTGGAGATTAGAAACACAAGAGTCAGAATCTGTAAAACAGCAATTACAGAATGTGAAAGTGCTATAATGGAGTGCAGGGAATATTTTTATTAGTAATGGACAATAATTTTCATAAGTATTAAGGAGATGTAGGACCTCAGATTGTAAGAATCCACACTGCCACATAGGATGTGTAAGAATAACCCCCTTAGAGACAAAAACATTAGAAAGGGGGGCTGCATATCCCCTATGAGAACTGTAAGCCCATGCCTCATTAGGAAAGGCAATGTCAACATTAATTACTTATTTGTTCTAGAAAAACTCTGCCAAGGAAAAATAATATTGCAGACCAATAAATAATATCGCTATTTTACTGTTCACGTGTTCATGTGCATTCTTGTAATGTCTGTTTTCCTTAGGTAACATTTTGCTCATCTGGGCAAACAGCTCCCATACTAAACAACAGTTTACATAACAAGACTCTTTTTGGAACTCTCATTTTGCTAAGTCCACTTGCTAAACTATTGTGTCACAAACATTTTTCCAATCCTAGTCATTTACTCACCTTGAAAGACCCACTTTCAGTTCCCTGAGTCCAGGCCAGAAAACTCTATAATTATCTTACTCTGACTGCCTGCTTTGGTGACATTGTAAAATTCAGTCCAGTGATGTTCTCCTATACAGTTAAGAGTTTTAACGAAGAGCTTTGCTTTATTAGAAGATTGTGCATAGATATTTTTTGGAATTCAAAGCATAACAAGGATGAAGAGTCAAATTAACATCAGATCTCTTGTCAGCAAATTTGGAGGCAAAATATGATTGGGTTTTACAAATCAGAAAGAAAAAACTAGAAGTTTAAAGATAGAATTTCACTCATTAAGATTATTTAAATGGAAGAAAAGAATAAAATTAGTATCATGCACATGGTCCTAGTCAATTTTCCACTCAAAGATCATATTTGAAATCAGAAGGACACTCTAAGAAAAGTATAGACAAAGATATGACAAGACAGTTTTCTATTATTTAAATAGTCAAGACATTTTTATCTATTTTGATCACTGATGTAGACATGTTGCTCAGAAAAGCAACAGGTATGTAATTAATAATAAATATTTGTTGGATGAGTGAAATATTCAGTGACATGTACACGTCATTACTTACACATTAAAAATTGACAATATCATGCTCAATAGAAGTTAACAATCTTGCATTCACAGAGCTTGTGATTCATTGGAAGTTACTTGCAAAAAATAGCAAATAGAATAACTACAAATTTTGATGAGGGCTACCATGGAAACAAACAGTGAGAAGAAATAGAGAAATATGGTCAAAAGAGTAGAAATGGAGAGCTACACTGGGAGGGACAGACAAATCAGAGTTGAAGAATGAAAACAATAAATGATATTGAGAGAACTCGTTACAAGTTTTGGAAATGATTAATTTATAGTACCATGAGAATAGATTTTAAATGGCTTATAAAATCAAATATTGGAATAAATAAAGTAATAGTAAAATGTAAGTAAATATTAGTTTGTCCTTTTGATAGGGAAGAATGTTTTAAGCAAAATCAATGGAGAAACTGTGAAAAAGACTCATGTTATGCATAGGTGTTGTTGTTGTTAGGTGCCGTCGAGTCAGTACCTGATTCATAGCGACCCTCATAGGGTTTTCAATGGCTGACTGTTTTGGGATTGCCTTGGGAGTGGATTGCCAGGTCCTTCTCCTATTTTTGCGGTGCTGGGAATTGAACTCGGGACCTCAGAGACTGCAGCACAGTGCTCTACCAACTGAGCTAAATCCCAGCCCTATGCATAGGTAGGATTTACAAATTCCTAGTACTGTATTAAAACATAATATGCAAACCCAAAATGGAAAATAATGAAGGCATTCGAAATAAATTACATAAAAGTTTATTAAGTAGGAAAGAAAAACTATTTAAGATCTATACAGTGAAATGAACAGCTTCCTCAGAGAAAAGGAAATAGAAATAGAAAATTCTTTTAAAAAGGCATTCAACCTCACTGATCTCTAACAACTGAGAAGTATATCAATAAAATAAAAGATATTGCGTGCTAAAATGATCACTATACAGACAAAATATTACCCAATGCCTGAAATCATACAGTGAAAACACTTCTTTCATATCTTGTTGGTGGCACTTTAAACTGAAAAGGAATTGAAAACATATGTATCAGTCTTTTGAAAGGTTCAAGTCATTTATCCCAGAGTACTTCTTCCAAGAATCTACTCTAGAGTTATATTATACAAAGCACATAATGTATGCCCTAAATACACATCACAATTATTTACTGTTGGGAAAAAGTAGAAATTCAAAAGTCAAAAATTATCAGTTGGATGAAAGGGTGAATATTTATTCAATAAAACTGCTCATGTATTAAAATAATATGTATTTCATTTTACTATCATGGGAAATTGAAAAGCGGAATTGAATACCAGAGAAGCACTGACAATAGTGCTTCACCTGGTGTATGCAGGGTTGCTATGAGTCAGACACCAATTCGATGGCACCTAACATCACGGGAAAAATCATCATAGTATGGTAAGTGGTAATCACAGATAAAATGATGAACAAAGTAAAAATGTATCTGCAACAATGGAAAAACCTATACTAAGAAGAGGTAATGAAACTAATTAAGAGAGCTTGCCTATGGAAAACTCAGTGATTTCTTTTTACCATATTTTAGTTTTTGCAATGAAAACACAATACATTTTATTAAATCGTTTACTAATCACAAACATTTGTTTTATTAAAAGAAACCCTCAACTATCCCTAATATTTAGCAGGACTAACATATTAAAAGATATTTAATTCCAAAAGCTAGAACTAAGACCAATAGGTAGAAATTATAAAGCCAAGGCTTTTATCTCAACAAAACAGTGACCTTTTAATACTAAAATTTGTCCAAAGATTACACACTCTATCCCAGAAGCATAAACTCCCAATTGCTGGCTGTATTCAAGCAAAGAAGAGACAAAAGGAAAGCAATAAAAAGGATTCAAAGACAAAGAGGGGATTATACTGAGTAATCTTTAATGATTATTGTGAGTGACTCTGATTCTATTAGTCTCTGCTTGTGTCATTGTCTCTGCCAAAAAAATTATGTGACCTTGAACGCATTACAGACCTTGCCACTGTTTTTATTCTTGCATTAAAGTTATATGAAATGATCTACTTGGTTCTTTTAAGCTCTATGATTTTTCACTGCATGTCTAAAAATGCTAGTGCTCTGCTCTAGTACATCATTTCCCTGCTCTTAGCCACAGACTGGGTGTCTGGTAATTATAAACCTTTGGGGTTTCCAGTGAAACTGTCTCTAAAATATAGTGCCTGTTCATGTAAACATAGCTATGAGAAATAGTTTCAAATACATTTATTTTGTGATGTTTAGAAAGAGAAATTAAGTTTTTTAACATTATAAGATTTTCTATAGTATTCCTCAACTTAAATATTTATTGCACTATGAAATTAATTTGGTTATTTTTTAAAAATACTACTTTTATGATGAAAAGTAAAATAATACTGTCATTTGCAACATGAATGGAACTGGAGGTTATAGTCTTAAATGAAATGAACTAGGTATGAAAATATAAGTACTAATTGATCTTACTTGTGTAGAATTTTAAAAGCTAGTTGCATTGAAGTTGAGAGTAAAATGATGTTTACTAGGGGTAGGGAGAGTAGCAGATAGGGAGGGATGAACAGTGGGTACTAAGTTACAGTTAGGTAGGAGTAAGAAGTTCTGATATGTCATAGCACAGCAGGGTGACTATAGATAATAATGTGCCATATATTTCAAAATATGTAGAAGAAAGAACTTTGAATGTTTTCATCATAAAGAAGAGATAAATGTTTGAAGAAATCGATATGTTTACTTGATTTAAACATGCTACGGTGTGTGTGTGTGTGTGTGTGTGTGTGTGTGTGTGTGTGTGTGTGTGTGTGTATAAAGATCACATTGTTGTTGTTTTTGTTAGGTGCTTTTGAGTCCAGTCTGACTCATAGACTCATTGTGACCCTATGTACAACAGATGAATCACTCCTCAACACTTTGCTGTGTTCAGCACTATTGTCAGTGCTTTTTGGCTATTCACTGGGTTTTCAATGGCTGATTGTTTTGGAGAGTAGGTTGCCAGATCCTTCTCCCTAGCCTATAGCTCCTGGTATTCCCAGGTGGTCTCCTATCCAAATACTAAACAGGCCTAACCTTGCTTAGCTTCTGAGATCTGACATGATTGGATGCCAGGGTGGTGTGGCTGCAGGCAAAACACAACAACAATACTATATACATGTATCAAAAGATCACATGATACCCTATAAATATATACAATTTCTTTATGTTTTTATGTGTCAGTTAAAAATAAGTTCAAATTTGAAAATCAAGTAAAACATATATCTTTGTATAGATATTGAAGCATATGTCTCTGTATATTTATTTATAACAGGGTAAAAAAATTAGTCAAAACAATTTAGTCAGGCTTATTCTGTGAACAACAACATCCTGCGTTTGATCAGCACTGTTTTATGGACTGAAGATATGAAGTCACATAAAACTCAATCTCAATGGATGAACTTTATGAAATGCAAATTATACTTCAAACAAAGCTGCTTAAACAATAATGAACATCAGTCACTGATGCCAGGGAGTACATTGTCAAGCTGGAGATGAGCACTGTTGACAACTAACAGTAAATACCATATGGTAAGATCTCCACAATATATTTGTGCAACTGTTCTTGGGGATTCAGAAGAGAAAATAATTACTGTAGTCCCTCCTTACAAGATCCTCATGGATGCTTGGAACCACAGGTAGTACTGAACCCTGCCTATACCATGTTTTTTGCCTTGGATCTTAGCAACTTATTATTGTTGTTAGAGGCCTTCGAGTTGAGTCCCGACTCATAGGGATCCTATGTACAACAGAACAAAATACTTCTCAACACTTTGCCCTCCAGGTACTAGGTGAGTGTTTCTCTGCTATTCATGGGGTTTTCAATGGCTTATTGTTTTGGGAGTAGGTTAGCAACCTTAGCATATATTTTTTGTCCTTTTTTTCTTATTAAGTAGAGAACTTTTACCTTTTCACTTAAAAGAAGGACTTTACAACTTCTCTTTGGCATATTGGAATTATCAACATCACTACCCTTGTTCTTTGGAACTATTATTAAGTAAAATAAAGGATACTTGAATACAAGCACTGCAGTGTCATGATAAAGAATATGATAACTGAGATACCTACTATGTGACTCTTGGGAAGGTAGTGTATAGAGTGCGGATACACTGGATAAAAGGATGTTTCATGTCCCAGGAGGACAGAATGAGCAGAATGAATGGGACCATGCAAGATGTCATCATACTACTCAGAATAGCATGAAATTTATAATTTATGCATCATTTATTTCTGGAATTTTCCATTTAATGGATAAATGACTGTGAGTAATTTACCCCATAGAAAGAGAAATCATAGATAAGGCAGGAAGCAGGGGATTACCTGGGGGACAGAAATGCTTGCTGGAGGAGGTGGAGATTTACACACATACTGAACTATAAACAGACATTTTCACAGTGACTGTGGAAGTAAGAAATTCCCAGAAGAGGAAGCAGGATTTTTTAAATGATGAAGATGAGAAAGGGTTTCCCATTCTATGCTATTTTATCTTCTAGAATAACTGCCAGTTCTCATAACTAATCCTAACATTACATCACAACCTTCTTATATATCTCTTAATTTTTTTTTTTACTTCACATAATTTACTTACGGACTCTTTTTATTTCCTACAAATTGACAAACTTTATAGTGATTATGTGAATTTGGAAACACAGAAGCACAAAGTCACAGATAAAATTAGTAAAAAGTTTCTGCAGCTCAGAGAAGTTTCATAATTTTCACAAGGTCACATGAAATATTCTTATCTAAAAGATTAAGGAAAAGAATGAGTCATGAAATTGCTGATGGTTTCAGTGAGAAATCAGAGTCAGACATTGTAAAATCCTACAGGTTACAGTCTACCCCATACTCCCAGGCAACTTTCAATCTAGACAAGCAAGAACAGAATTCTTCAGAGCTCCTCCTTAACATGGCCGGGCACTAGGAACATTGTTCCTGCTTTATTGCGTAAGTCTCCAGAGGTTTAAATTATATATTCACCTCAGTCAACTGTAATAAGAACAAAAATAACAAGATACCATTTATGGAATGCCTACTGTGTGCCAGCCACTATTCTAAGTTTTACCTGGGTGAACTTAGCTAATCTTCAGGAGAACCCCTTGGGGTAAGTACTATTATCAGCATCCCATGGGATGGATATAAGGATTAATTAACTCGACAAATGTCACATTGCCCTTTGTCTCTATCATATGCCCATTTTCTTCTTATCTTGTATTATTTAGTCTTTTTCTTTATTACCTAATAACAGTTCCATTTCTCAGTATCATGTTCCCCAATGTTCCAGAGATGGATTATCTATGTAGTGGCTCTCTCAATGCTGGGCCTCAGTTTCCTCACCACTAGCTCTTAGAGAATTGTTTTGAATCCTCATCCACACTTCTGGACCTCTCTAAAATGTCAGTCCCTCAGATCCTAAGCTTCTTTGCATAGTGAGTCCAGGCTGCAGTGTTGACCTCTACTCACAGGCACAGAGTTAGGCTTGTTTGTCTCCCTCACTGGCTTTTGTACTCATTGAAAATAGTTCCAGGTGCATAGATCTGCCCATTTCAGTCTGAAAAAGGACTCACAGCAAGCCCAAGTCATATGATGTGCCTCTACCAACTTTAAGTCACAACTCCTCAATTAATCTGGTCCTATTCACCAGTGAGGCCATCAAGAAAGTCTGACATAATTTAGTTCTCCATTCATATGAGATGTAGCAGTGATAAATAATTGTGAGTTGTGAATGTTAAATTAAACCTAGGAGGTTAATCTCCCATGTGTCTGTCAGCTTGTAATGCTGTGGGGGCTTGCCTATTGCTATGATGCTGAAAACTATGCCACCAGTATTTCAGATACCAGAAGGGTCACCCGTGGTGGACAGGTTTTAGCTGAGCTTCCAGATTATGACAGACCAGGGAGAAGGACCTGGCAGCCCATCCCAAAACAAATAGCCATTAAAAACCCTGGGAATAGTACAGAAGCACTGTCAAATATAGTGCTGGGAAATGAGTCCCCCTGGCTGGAAGGCATTCAAGAAAGAACTGGGGAAGAGTTCCCTCCTGAAAGTAGAGTTGACCTTAATGACAGGAATGGAGTAAAGCCCCTGGGGCTTCCTTTTACCAATATAGCATGACTGAAAATGAGAAGAAACACAGTAGCTGCAAAAATGGGCTCAAACATAAAAAGACTGCATGCATGGCACAGAGTTGGGTAGTGCTTTGTTCTGTTGTACTTATTGTCTCTTGGGTTGGATCCACCTCCATAGCACCCAACAACAAACAGGAAGTTAAAACTCAGTGGGATTGTGATGTATGGCAATTTTTGCTCCCTTTTCAGGTACCTGAATAGCAATTCAAATAGGATATGTGATCTCCTAAAAACATCTGGTTAACAGAAAAATAGAAGGTATAAATATTATAAAAGGCAGTCCCATAAACCAGGCATAGTGCTACACACCTATAATTCCAGACACTTAGGAGGGCTACATGGGAGGATGATGAGTCTGGGCTACATAGCAAATCTAAGACCAGCTCGTCCTTCAGTCTTGAACTTTTAATCTTTTACTCAATCTTTTCATTCCCTTTGAATTATTGAACTCAAACACCAATTTTAGAAATCAAAAGCAAATTTTAAGCAAAAGTGCTTAGAATACTCTTTACAAATGTTCATTATGCACAAGGAATTCCGTATCTTCTAAATACCCCAAACACATGTAGTAATTACCATAGCGACTTAAAAGATTAAATGTCCTTGACAAAGCAGCTTTGACAAGTTATTTGGCTATTGTATGAATTTATGATGGACTTGTTGTCCAGAGAATTTTGTTATTCTCTACACTCATCAGCCCTATGGCACTATGATACTTTAAATGACATAAAGCTGTAATATGATTCTCAAATATCCTTCTCAGAAGTTTCTCTCTTTAACAAATTGACATCAAGGATAGTTAGAACTCCACTGTGAAACAGTTTTTATCTGCAAGCATGATAGTATATTCTTTTATATTCAAGACATAAGTGACATGGTTCCCTATCAAATCTTCATTTACACTTCAACCACATGAAACTAATTTCCTGAAAGCCTAAGTTCTCCTGTTAGTCTAGGAGTTGACATAAACTAATTAAAAATACTATTTTAAGGAAGGAGAAAGTGTTATAGCCTATATAGTAGAATCTATTCCAACTCCTACTCAGTAACAGCAGCTTTCTGACCCAGCTATTTCTCTCTGCTTCTTGGGGACCCAACTGCCTTCAGGAAAACTGGGCAGTTAAACTACCACATTCTAATTCCAGTAGATATGATCCCACATCATCTCAGGTTTATTAATTTTGTAAACAATTTCTAATTTATTAAAATGATCATAAAATTATTTATTTCTCTGGGGAAACTGATAGTTAATGCATTGTTTACAGCTTTTCTTCCATTTCCCATTCAAAGGCAGAATCCCAAAGTGTCATGATATTAAAAAATCTCATAGGTTCTAAATATATATGGGCAGAACATTTAAATGAAAAGTGAAAAAATTCATTTATCAATCAAATATTTCATGCACATCCAATCTCACCTTGGAGCAGCTATAATATTTGATGGTCTTACTTTAAAAAAAAGATGTTTGACATATTCTGATTACAACCATCTACTGCTAAAAACCAACAATATAAGTATTTGAAAGTAAAATAGGTATTACTGTACAAATTGTACATTTTCTATATACAACTGTAATGAAGATACTAATATATTAGAAATACATTTTAGTGAAAATAATTTTGATGATTTTATTAGTGTTATGTAATGGGTGAACATAGTGGAAGACTATCTTAATAAATGGAAATATACTGGAGAATACATAACAAATGTTATATCCTTGACATCAAGCCATGTCTCAAGTGTGTAATTATCTCCAAGTTCATGTTAAAGAATGGAGGTTAAAATGTATTGAGTAGACCATGGTTCCTGATTCCCAGAAGCCACACAATAAATGCTTACTCAGTTTCAGTCCTCATCTTTTTTCTGCTTGTAATTTTGGAAGTTGAGGATTTGATTCAACCCTATATCGACATAACATTGTAATCTGATAATTAAATTCGAAACTCAAGATGTTTTGACTTGAAGGGCCTCAGATGATTTTACCCTGCTTATAGGATAATATACTAGAGATTTACCTCTCCTGTCTTTTAAATTGACAATGAAACTTATGTTGGTTTTAGCATCAAAAATATTGGGATTTTGAAATCTCCTTCTGCCATTTAGCCTCAGGCTACTCATTTCCTCAGAGACTTAGTCTCTCCATTTATTGAGGTAAATAATGATGTCTGCATGCAGGGTTGTGCAAATGTGATATGAAGTGTCCAAAGTGGCTGATACACAAATATTTGATCAATGGTAATTATTTTTGTTGCATTTTGCTGCATTTCTAGATGTGAACCTATGAAAATAGTTAGTATTTCATTTGTTTAAATTGTGCTTACATTCTTTAAATTAAGACAAATGTAAATTGACCCATATTCTATGATAGACATTAATCTCACCACAGTTTTGTTTTTAATGCAGGAAATTATTAATTTCATGAAATTAATTTCCAGACTATTTGAGAGCAATTGTTCAGCTAAGTTCATAGTTTAGAAGAAGATCAATTTGTAACAGCCTACTATTATTAAATACTCCTGTGTTTAATATTGAGCTCTTTTAGCTTTGGTTTATAAGATTGAGAAAGTGTAACAGCATATCATAAAATAAACAGAGATGTAAATAAGTTACTAATACTAGAGTTATTCTCCAAGATGTAATATATATGCATATGTAAGCAGATATATAATAGTCATTACAATAAAATTTGTACATATAAATAGAAATGGACATAATCACTTAATGTATGAATAGAATAGGGCACTGAATAAAAATAATGGCTATCATATCAGCCAATATATACTATAATATTAACTTATTGACAACATTGATATTATAGACTTTGTGATATAAATTGAGTTTCATTACACTGCACATTTAATAGAAGAGTCTCACAAAAGCATATCCCTTCTATTTATTGACTTTTGTAATCTAAAAATCAGAAAATATTTTAAGTAAAATAAACATTTTCAATAGTTTAAACTTAATAGTGTAATATGTAATAATCATATACACAATAAGCTATCAATTTCACAATTATTCAACTGATCAAACATTTTGCCATCTTTTATTTGACAGAAAATATTTGGAAGAATATCTAAGCATGAAGACAATCTTCATCAGGTGCAGTGGCACATGCCTGTAATCCCAGTGATGACAGTAGTGGAGACAGGATCGCAAGTTTGAGGCCAAAGGCAGCTGCACAACTTAGTGAGACCCTGTCTCAAGATAAAAATTTTTAGAAAGGGCTGGGGGTGCAGCTCAATGGTCGAGGGCTTGCAAAGTATGTGTAAAGCCCTAGGGTTCAATCCCCTAGAACTGGTAAAAAAAAAAGCCAGTTCATATTTTATTTTTTCTTGAAAGGTAAACATACTGTTACTCTGGAATGTTACTCATAAAGAAATTTCTAAAATTGTTTTTCTTACATGACTAAGACAATTTTGTAATGGCCAAGATTTAAAAACCTTGGGCATCTCTGTACTGACAGATCTATGTGAGCTATCTTAAAGACATTGTAATATTCCTCACAAAATAGCTGGAATGAATGAAAAAATTACTGCAATCCTATTTCATCATCCTTTATTCCTCCATTTTACTTTAGCTACAATTGAGAACAACATTTATGTAGCATTAAACTTGTTTAAATTAGGTTTCATGAAATCAAACTTTTTTGTGGGTCATTATTAAGTTAGGAAAGTAAATAAAAAATGAAAAATGAAAAAAGAGGGAGAGAAAAGAGAAAAACAAAGAGAAGAAAAAAGAATAAAAGGAAGTAAGGAAAAAAGGATGTGGATCTTTAGTCCATTAATATATAATTTAATGTGATAACCAAGTCAAAGACATAAAACAGAATAATTATTCATTTATTCTCATATTTATTCATCCATGGACTCTTCACTGAACCCCTTCTGTCTTTACACACTGAAGTTAGTATTAAGAAAATAAAGATGTGACTCTTGTTTCAGAAACTCCATATTTTTAGGTCATGAGAAAGCACATAAAATATTGAATTTGGTATCATAAATACTAATATAAAGATATTTAGAAAGATTTATAGATACTTGGGAAGTTTCACAGAATAATAATATTTGAGCTAGAATTTGAAGAATGACAAACATTAGATGGGATTAAAAATTACAAGGCCATCTTGGAAGATAGAAACAAAACAAGGACCAATCAGTGCTTCCTACCCAAGAAAAGCCCGGTGCAGATTTGGGTGCAGATTCAATATGTTAAAATATAAGGTATTCAGATTCAAGTTAAAATTTTAATCATATATAAAAATAAATAACTTTTTAGATTTTTTTTCAATTTTATGTAAACAAATGAAACACACATAAAAAAAGAAGAAAAAAGTTTTTAATGCTTGAAACAAAATGGGTTCAGTGTTTGGGTTTGGGTTCTGTTTGAAGCCCTGCTATCCACGCATAGGATTCAAACTCAACCCCAAACCAAATCTGAATCCTCCAAATTTTAACACTGAACCCACACCTGAACCTGAACCCAGTTTTCCACAGGCTTGAAACCTGGGATAGACACCTGAAAACTGCATGTATATTTAAAGGAAATAGCTTGGGTAGAAGGAAGGTCTATAATACATACATCAAAGAAGATAACTATATACTATATAAAATACTGTCTAATACATTAACTTATTTGAAAAGATTTGTTGGGCTAAGGATATAGCTCAGTGGTGAGTGCTTGTATAGCATTCACAAAGCCCTGGATTTGATTCCCAGAAGCACAACAATAAATAAATAAATAAATAAGAAATTAATTTCTTGAATGCATAGTCTATGCTAGCAACTGAGTTTTAAATACTACTACTTTTATTAACTTTTTGTTTTGGAATGAGTTTAGACTTACAGAACTATTGCAAAGACAGTATAGAGTTCCCTTTTACTCCTTAGCTCTCCCTATTGTTAATATGTTTAAAAAACATGATTCTTTTTGCAAAAGAAAAAAAGAACGAAATTAGAATTGGTAAAAATACTACTAACTGAACTACAGACTTGATTAGGATTACACCATTATTTGAAAGATGGGCTAAATTTTTATTCTCCCAGGATCATTGCATTTAATCATTATGTGTCCTTAATTTTCTCCAATCTTAGATAGCTTTTCATCTGTCTTCTTCTTCTTTCATAATCTTGATACTTTTGCAGATTCTTGGTCAGGTGTTTATTAAGCATTTCTCTCAATTTAGATTTGTCTAATTTTTCTCATGACTGAACTGAGGTTACATATTTGGGGAAGGTATACCACAGAGGTGAAGTGTCGATCTCACTGTATTATTGCTGTAGAGAAAAACTGGGAGGAAATTGGCAAAAACTCCCAAACTGGGAAAATGGCATTTGAATATCTGGTTTGTAAGTTAGAAATCTAGGGAAAATGAAAGTAACTTGGTTGCATGTTTGTACAAAACCCTTCCTGATTGGACAATTGGACTGAAAGCTGATTGGCTCAGGCCATTCCGTGGGCGAGCTACATAAAGAGCTGCGCTGCGGCAGTTCGACCTCTTTTTGGCACGGCCTTTTTGGCATCCCTTTCTGCTCCTTCTTGCCTGTTCCTGCCCAGACCACTGATGAGAAAGCACCTCTCCCGCTGCTCTCCCCTGGACCTTTGATGAGTAAATAATGCTTTTTTAAGTTCTAGAGATATTTTATTGAGAAAGAGATAAATGTCACTGATTGTAAGATTTTAACTTTTCTTTTAAATGGTACACTGATTAGACATTACGTAGTACTGGATAATAAAAGTATTTATGTACAGAACACAAAATAAATATACAATAACTGAAAAAGAAATTAGTTATCCATTAATTCATTTTGCATTCCCACTATTCATCTTCTGTTTCATTTTTCTTTGCCTTTTGCAAATCCTTTCCTTTCTTGCTTTCAAATCTACTTTTGGCTCTGGTTTTACCCACTGTATTTCTATTGGTTTTTCCTCAGCTAGTATAACAAAAACATCTTCAGTGGGATCATGTGGAAGTATAGTCTTTGGCTCTTTCTTTCTCAGTTTCTGCACATCTTTCACTTGCTGTTTCTCTCTGTATTTTGCAGCTGTGATGGATCTTATGATATGCCGATGCATATTTGGTGACTGGTAGTGAGGATTTTCATATAAAGTAGGTCCTCCAAAACTTCCCTGAAAAATCTTTATGAGATTTAAGATGAAACGAGGTCCTATTTCTACAAGAGCAGCATCTTCTATGATCTGAAAGTTCCAAAACCATATCCTATTATCCAAAATGGCGAAAGTAAACACATGGTCCACAAATGGCTGACTTTTGGGATGATACCTTGGTGTACTAAAAATCTGAATTAAAAGTTCTTTTAACAAAGCATAATGTGGAAATTGATCAAAAGCAGGGTCAAAAGACAAAAGGGGCCAAGAACCTTTCAAACAGTTTCTAGTCATCTTTAGTTCAGCTAGGGTATGAATATTTTGAACAAGGAATTTGGCAGATGGCCCATGAGGTGAATTTGAAACCCACATATAGAGATCCTGTTTTTTCTTAGCTTCAAAATAGATGCATTTATTGCAGTTTTTCATTTCACAGATCTCGTTAATCACAAATAATTTATCTTTACGATCCATTTCAGTATCTGCTTTAGAATGAGGCATCAACATTCTCAAGTCCTGCATTAAATATCTTGTTCTAAAATTTATTCCTCTGGAAGAAAAGATGAGAATCCGTTCCTTATTTTTCCACTTGCCCTTGCAAACGGGGCCTGGGATCTGGTCTTTCTCTCCTTCCTCCACTTCTTCGGCAGTGGCAGGTGGCTTCGCTGGCTTGTTGGCATCTTTTTCGTTTCCTTTTGGCTTCTTCGCCTGAATCGCCAAACCCGCACGCCGTTTCCTCTTGGTTGCAGCCATCTTTCCTTGACGTCTTCGCTCGGCCTCTTATTGACCCTGTCAACAAAGTCCACGAACGGTTCATTATGCCTCTGTCTGAGCGACACTAAACTTGGTGTCGCCCCTTCTCTTGGTAGCCTATCCCATGCTCTCTGGGCACATATTCTTACTTGGTCAAATGAATGTGCTGGCCCCATTGCTTGCCTTGTAACCACTGAGTATATAGGTCCTTCTCCTAACAAGCAGTCCGCTCCAATATCTACCCCCATCCGGGTATTTCTCTCTGCTTGCTGCTTACATTCATCCTGGTATGGAGCTTCCCATTGGATGAAAGTGGGCCCTGGAAGGACTGCCCTTGTTAGGTCTCTCCAATCCTGCAGAGTGTTTGCCCTAACAGCGAGACTGTTAAGGAGTGTTTTTGTCCAAGGGGAGTGTGGTCCATCCTCCCTAATGGCCACCCTTAAGTCCTTCAAGTCCTTGGACTCATAAGGGTACCACATTTGTGGGCACTCTGGAGTTGGTATTACATTGACTGGGTATGCCTGTGGCCCATAACTGCCTATGCCTATGGGCTGTCCTGTCCACGGCCATGTGCTTGCCAGGGCAAGTTGACCTTGGCTCAGGTAGAGCACACCCCTTGAGCGTACTTCCTGGGGGTGTGCTTCCGCCGGAAGCTCCTCCCTCATTTCCGGTGCCACGGGAAGTCCCCCTCCTTTGGGACTCCCCTCCCCTTGAGGTCTGACTTCATCCAGAAGTTCCTCCTACCGGGGTCCAGCTTTAGATGGAAGCCCCTGCCTTCTAGGGTGTCCCGCCTCCCTCACTTGAATAGTAACTTCCTTCAGCTCCTGAAGTACCTCCACTGTATCCAGCGCCATGTTGGCCTGCACCATGTATCTCTCACTGGCGCTTTCCTGCCGTTTTTCATGGCTCCGTCTGAGTGCCGTGAGCCCTTTAAATAATGCCGGTGACACATTACTATTTCCTCTGCACACAGCTGCTCTAGCTGCTTCACTAACCTCTTCCCATACCTCCATTTTCTCTAAATCCTCTGCGGCTAGCCATGGTGCTACTCTTAGTGCCTCTTTCCAGAAATTTTGTTTCTCTTTTGCTCACTTTATAACCGCCCTGTTTTAATTGGGCTTTTAGACTTTTCCATTGTTCCTCCGAGATTTTACTTTTGCTGCTTCCCATGGCTACCGCTTCAACTCATGGGAGATACATTACGGTTCTTGGTTTCTCCTATTTTCCTCCCTTCCTCAGCAGGCCCTTTTCTTGCCTTTACTTAGAGTCCTTTGGCCCCTTCACAGACCTTTCTCAGGCCCTTTCTAACAGAAGCTCTTGGCCTCCTTTTTACGTTAGGCTCTGGCCCTGCCAAGCCACTTTTGACTTTTCTATATCTTCCTGTTGCCAGGAGGTTTCGTTCTTTATGCTCTCCCTTATGCTCTGGTGGTCTTTCCTAAGTGTATGCCTCCCCTATGCGCCTGCGCAGATTGGTCCCTAGACTTAGGGTCCCTGCCTAGGGCTGCATACACCTATGCTTGACCACGTGCTCTCCCAAAATGGCGCTTACTTCTGTTGCTGCGGACGGACCCGTTGGCCTTCTGTCTGTTGATCAGAGTCCCTGCTCGTTGTCCTCATGGCCTCCGGTATGGCTTTCTGTCTGGCTCTCCATGAAGCACAGCTGTTTTTACTCCTCCTCCAAGCACCCTTCTCTGAAGAGGGCTTTTCGCCTTTCCTTTCCATTCCCCGTTCAGGATGCGGATTTCTCCTTTTCCAGGGTCCCCTCTCGGGATTAGGGTCCTTATTCACACTCCATGTGGGTCCCCCACTTCCATGTGAGGTCCCTGTTCAGGCGCCAACTATGTTGGGTCCCTGTTCGGGCACCAACTATGTTGGGCCCCACGGTCAGGTGCCAACTATATGTGGGGCACGCGCCTCCCGGTCCGGCCTGGAGGTCCGGACAGGCTGTGCCGCCATGCACACAGATACTAAACACAATTCACTCGGGACCCTCAGGTGAGGGGCGCAGACTCCTGCAGCCCTCGGGACCCCGGAGGAGACGGGAGAAAGGAAAAGCCTCAGGCGCTTTTGCCTTCCAGGGGCAAACACCTGTGTTGGTCGTCTCGGTGGTCAGGAGGAGGCAGCTGTTGCTTCGCCGGTGATCAGACGGACAGCAGGTTCTTTTCCTTGTTGAGGATTGCGAGGGGAGAGCATTATTTCCTCACTGAAGGTCCGGGGGAGAGCAGCAGGAGAGGCATTTCCTCATCGGTGGTCTGGGCAGGAACAGGCAAGAAGGCACAGAAAGGGTGCCAAAGAAAAGGCCGTGCCAAAAAAGATCGAACTGCCGCAGTGCAGCTCTTTATGTAGCTCGCCCACGGAATGGCCTGAGCCAAACAGCTTTCAGTCCAATTGTCCAATCAGGAAGGGTTTTGTACAAACATGCAACCAAGTTACTTTCATTTTCCCTAGATTTCTAACTTACAAACCAGATATTCAAATGCCATTTTCCCAGTTTGGGAGTTTTTGCCAATTTCCTCCCAATTTTTCCCTACAATTGCATGGTATCAACAGGATTTTTAAGTGTTCACCTTGCCTTGATCACTCAGTTAAGCCCATGCCTGCTAGCTTTCTCCATGCTCTTTCACTTAATAGAAGCAAATCAACAAATCCAGACCATTCTCAAAATGATGGGAATTAAGATTCACCTGCCAGAGGGAGGATTATTAAAGTTTTGGATATCTGTTAGAACCATCACAATAATTAATACATATATTGGGGGAGATACTATAAGGCAATCCAAATATCCTTTTTCTCCTTAATGTTTTGCTCAATGATTCCAGCATCCATTAGAGGATCTTTCCTGCAGCAATTTGACCCTGGTAGTCTAATGGGGATTTTCTGTTTCCCTTATTTCTTCTACATTTATTATCTGGAATTCCGCCTTCAGGAAAATGTGTTCCCTTCTACCTCCACTTTTTTATTTATATAATCACAGATTTATGGGCATTTATCTGATTTTTGAATTATAGTTGTAAAACTATTGTTTTTATGGTTGCTCAAACTATTTCAGCTCTGGTCACTGGAAGCTTTTTCAGATTAATACTCATGTTTATTTCATGTGCTCACTTTCACTTCACTTACATATATTTTAATACTTCCTTACTTTCTGTCACTACTAGATGCTTCCAACTCATTTTGTACTTTCCCTGCCCCAGTCCTAAAAACAACACTTTTTCTGAGGAACCCCAATTCCTTTCATTGAAGCTTGGTATTTAGAAATCAGTATCAGGGTGCTAGGTGTGCTTGTTGCTGCTGGGGAGTCACTGAGTTTTTGCTCTCTTAGTGGAACAGCCAGGAAATACATACATGGATCCAACACACATATACAAGCATTCATTTTTGTATCTTTCTGTGCACACACACACATAGGGCATCATTCTGATACTTCGAATTACAATTCAGCACCACCAGCTCATTCTAGCTTTGCTTATTTGTAACTTCTTTTCTTATTTGTAACTTCTTTTCCTGATAAAAGAAATACATATTTTCTTATTTGTATTCTGATATTTGTATTCTGATAAAAGAAATACATATGATTTACTGTATATATGAGGAATAGTTTCAGAACTGCTAGACCCTATGTGAAATTATTAAGCAAAAAGAATATAGTGATTGTGTATAGTTCTCTGTGTCTTTACCTTTATAATATCTAGCAAAATGTTACTTTCCAAAGTTATTTAGGTCATCTCTATTCTTCCTATTACTTTTTAAAGTTCACAGTCCAAGGGATATTTTCCATGGACAAAAGATGTAGAGTTTGAACTAGCTCTCTTAAAGTGATATGAAGTGCTCTTGATTGTACTAATAATGATGAAAAAACACCCCCACCCCAAATCACATCATGTCAATATTACAAGGAATCTTGGTGCACAGAAATCATTTAATATTTATCAAAATACCATTAAATTGCCATTTAATAAAGTAATAGTATATTTATTCAAAGAATATTACTGATACTTTAATATATATTAGACAATGTGCTAGTGAAGTTTAAGATATGTAGAACATTTTCCTTCTTCAAAGGAAGTATCTATGTATGAATCTGTGTAATTCTATGCACATGCACAAAAGGCAGTAACTATTAGATGTAATTCAGTTTCATAACCACTTAATATATTTTTTAAACTCTCACAGCATAAAAAGATGTTTATGGATCAAATATTTTTGTGCAATAGGGTTCTGCTTTCAGGTTAGACCCTGGAAATTGTTCTCTCCCTGACAAAGATCAAAATATTAATATCTTCTTGACATTGAGATAGAATTTAAAGGAAGAAAATATATTTTTTGTTCATAAAGTAGATAAAGTAAAGAGGTCTTGAGAAAAACAAAAAGTCAGCGATTTGTAGAGAACATTTTAGCAACTGCTGCATTGTATAGTTCTATTAATTAGTTTGAGCTCTGAGAGGGTAATTGTTATTTATTCTATCTGGAATATCTTTCCTCAGTTTGATAATATCCAGTTTAACTTGATCATCTCCACTGAACCTCAAGAGTCAACTCAAGTATTACCTAGTCTTACAAGAATTATCTGCTTCTCTCTAGCCTAGTCATAGGCATTTTTATTCCATGTCACTAGAGTTATATACTTCTCTATGCAGGATCTTTTCTGGGCATTTAAAATCTCCATTATATTCACTAATTTTATATATTTCGCTCCACCGTACCTTCATATATTCTTAACAGAAGGGCCTTTGTGGTTCCCACTTTATTCCCACTAACTACTATATAATAATGACTCTATTTTATTAATTAAATGAATAAATCAAGATTATGCTCTTGAACTATTTACAGGTCAAATGGAAATTAGGATTTTATAGCTTATATTAAATACTTACAGACAAAGAAGTTTGACTATTCCAAAGCAGAATTCCATAGAATACTAAAGTGGATAGATAAATGATAATAAATAGATTGCCAAAAGTAGAATCCAGACTCCAGAAATGTTGTCTTCAGTCATATTTATTAAAGGATTCCCTCAGGTTTCTAGCTAAAAGCAATTAGATGTTTAAAAAGTACATTTTAATAGTTTTTAAAAGTTTATTTAAATATGCTTGCTAACAATATAATAAGTCTATACAGTTCTTTCAGGATAATGTAAACACAGTAATTCTCAATTTATGTTTACTAAAAAGTAGAGAATCCTCCTGAGGGCTGTATAAGGTGGATTTTATCAGAAAATTGTTATCAGTTCTGGAGTTCAATATGGGCCAAGCAAGAAAGTAGTTCCTCCTATAAAAACCATACTTCATAAAGGCCTTTGTGTTTGAGGGAGGTATACATTATTTCAGGGGCTGGGATTTAGCTCAGTTGGTAGAGTGCTGCGCTGCAGTCTCTGAGGACCTGAGTTCAATTCCCAGCACTGCAAAAATGGGAGAAGGGCTTGGCAATCCACTCCCAAGGCAATCCCGAAACAGCCATTGAAAACCCTATGAGGGTCACTATGAGTCGGATACCGACTCAATGGCACCTAACAACAACAGCATACATTATTTCAGCACATAAGAGAGACATTAAGTTTTCCTATGTAGTTGAATCAATTTTTCCAAATAGGGAAAGTTGAGAAAGTCATTCTTTATAAATGAAAAATGCCCTTCTAATCAGAAATAAATCTTCATTTATCTGTCCAATCAACACATAATGAGAAGTTAGTGGGTTGTCAGGACTACAGTAAGTGAATATCCCGATATCCCTACTGCTTTATGAAATTTATACCTCATAGTGGGGAATAGGAACAGAAGAAATTTAACAAGACAGCTACAAAGATTCATTGCTGTGTGGGAGTTGGAAGCGGTTGACTGGGCTCTCAATTAGGAACAGAGCAAGCATTGAAAAGGTCAAAGGAATGGCAGCAAAGACCTGGGAAGGAGGTGGAACCAAGACTTCATGCCAGAAAAGAACTTAGCTTGTGCTCTGCTGAATTCAGAATGCAGGTCAGTGTTGCTGGAGCCCTAGGAGGAAAACCTGGGGATGTGTGCAATGGGGCACTGAAAAGGCCATCCAGCTACTCACATTGTTAAAGGTGAATTTCAGGTCCTCTATCTGAGTATGAGGCTGAGATTTGGCTCAGTTGGTAGAGTGCCACTCTGCAGTCTCTGTGGTCCCAGATTTGATTCCCAGCACTGCATAAATGGGAGAAAGATGTAGCAATCCACTCCCAAGGCAATCCTGAAACAACCCTATGAGGGTTGCTATGAGTTGGAGATAACTAGACAGCACCTTCCAGTTCCAGTTAACTTTAGAAAAATTATTTCAGAATTTTGGGAGAAGGACCCAGCAACCCACTCCCAAAAATGCAATTGAAAGCCCTATGAGTAGTGGAGAAACACTGATGACAATAGTTTTTCACCTGTTGTACATAGGGTTGCTATGAGTCGAACACCGACTCCATGGCACTTAACAACAACAACAACATCTGAATATGGCTCTTGAGGACCACAGTCTAAAAGGCAAAAAGCTAAAACTGTCTGGAAGGGTAAATCCAGATAGGAACATTCCTCATGGTCCAGATGTTTAAGACATCCCTTCTATATTAGGAAGTAGGCACAACACTGGAGGAGGGAACCAGTTAGAAAATTCCAAAGAAGGACCACAGTGGTGAACGGTACAATGCACTACTGCTTAGTAGGTTCTAGGCACTCTGTTGGGTGCTTTACATATATTATCTGATTTTCTTCTCCCATTCCAAGAAGTAAAAATCTTGCGGCCATACTACCCTATCTCATCTGATCTCAGAAGCCCGGCAGGTAGGCCTGGTTAGTCCTTGGATGGGAAACCGCCTAGGAACACCAGGTGCTGTAGGCTTGGGAGAAGGACCTGGCAGTCCACTCCTGAAACAATCCGCTGCCAAAACCCCTATGAATTGTAGAGAGACACACTAACATAGTGCCAGGCATGGCACAGTGTCGAGGAGTGTTTAATTCTGTTGTATATCACTATGTCCCAGACCTGACTCAACAGCATCTAACAACAACAACAAATTCCAAAAGAGGTAACATCAGTGTAAATAGTGTATAAATAAAGAAATAGAAGCACTAGGAAATTAAGGTATCTCCCAAAAGACAGACAACTGGCAGGTGGTGGAACTGGAATCTGAACCATGGCATCCTGGCTCCAGATTCTGCATGCTTCACTCCTACAAGTGTTTTGATTTTCAATCTGTACTGAAAAGAATGACGGACAGTGGATATCTCTACTTCAAAAAAAAAAAAAAAAAAAAAAAAGGAGAACTTTTCAGTGATGTATAAAGGGACATTACTTCTATAGAGAAACAGTTTTAACTACAAAGGTTAACACTGTATTTCATAGCTTAGGAAGCATTTTTCACATCTTCAAATTTCACTTTGAGTAGTTTGAATAGCAAATGCATACATAATTTTAATTTGTAAATAATGTTTTATTCTTTCAAAGTTTTCTTGCATGTATAAATCCTTCTATCCACCCTAGGAAGAAGTATATCTATTTCAGAGGTGGCGAAATAGGTTTGGGAGTAATATATTGTAGAGCAGTAGGTTCCTCCAGGATAGGCATGATAACGTGATAACCACCATCTTGATACAAAACATCTGTAATGACCTCAGTGACCTTGGCCAGAGGTCATGGCAACAAACTAAGCAAAGCTATACAGTATGGTTAAGCCTATGGTATTGGTGCTATCAAAATTAAAAGAAGGAAAAAATCCTATACAAAAATTGGAACACAATAAAAAGCTAAAATCAACTTAGTGGAGAAGGGACAATTTAGGGAGTGGAAAGAAGGAGAGAGGGATCTAGCAAAAGGAAGAAATGATGAGAGAAGAAAGAAGGCAGAGGAGGAACAAAGAGGAGAGAGGAATGAGAGTGTGACCTCAAAGTAAATAGCCTAACATTAATAGTTCTGGAAATAATAATACCAATAATCCCAAAGAATGGTAATAATACAAATGGGCTAGAAAATTCATGGAATATTATTGACAATGTAAAAAGACAGATCACTACAGAAAAAGTTTTGACCTTAAACATAGTTGGGATCCAAGGATATATAGAAAAATATTCCCATAAAAAGACTTTCAAGTGGAAGAGAGGCCTCGGGTGAGGGAGTGGGATTAGGGGAGGAGGTGCACAAGAGGGTCAGGGGGAAGTTATCTGTGCAATGTACAATGAAATGCACATATGGAAATGTCACAATGAAATGCATGTCAGAATGAAACACTTTAAGTTGTACATTAAAAATTTCCAATAAAAGAAAGTAAACAGTATCCTAAAATATTGCTGTCGACAAAACTAATAATAATAATAATAATAATAATAATAATAATTTAATTAGTTGAAATTCAAGGATTACACCTGAGTCATAATCATAAATTTTAGTATCTTATTAAAGTAAAAGACAAGCAATATGAAACATTACGAACAGTTTGAGGGCTTGATGTGTGAGTTTCTCTACCTCTGTCACCCCCTTGCTATGGCAAAGGCTGTGATTTGGACCTACTCTAATGTAGAAAGGGAATAAGTTCACATACAATAGCCTGTAGCTGCCCACTGTCTTGCTATGTCCAAAGACTGGGTTGTAAATGTTTCTCTGTCCTCCCAGGATGAGTCATGACCACTTATTGCCTTCACTTATGTCACTTCTGTTTCCAAAATAAGTAACAAACTGTTGTACAGAAGAAAAAAACACCAAGCCTAAGGTGATTAAGGAAAGACTTAAAAAACTCTGAAAAATCATATTATGATATCTTCAATTAAATTACATGTTTTGTTTTGGAAACTCTTTTTTACTTTTTTTCAAAAGACCATGTTGACACCTTTTTGATCACAATTCCCCTTCTGCCTGGCAGGTGTTAAAAGACCTTGTTCCTCTCACTTCTATCTCCTTACTTCTCCAGTGATTTATTTTTCTTTCTTAATAATTCAAAGAAAGCAATGAACATACAACTATGAAGGAAATGATGTTTTATGTATTCAAAGCTATACTTCCAAATTATAGTCTTAGATTTAAATGATTCAGTAACCAAACAAAAGACCATTTCCCTTTACAGGATCTTTAATGGAATTGAAAAGAAAATGAAAACATTATCAGTTCGGTCTCACAAAAGCACGCTGGAAAAGGCTTTCTGAATCTTTGGTAATGGGAGAAATGGAACCCTGTGCAATAGCTAGTATAGAAAAAGAGAGGTCACACCATATTAATAAATAAATAACTTTGGACACCCCATTATAATTGTAGCTAAGGTTTTAGGAAAGACATTTTGGTAAAACTCTAATGTACCACCCAGATCCTTTTCAATGAAGGTTCTATTGCTTCAACAGTTGGGAGTGTGGAAAGAGACAGCTTTCAGCTTCCAGTTCCTTTAAGCATTGCCTCAGCTGTATCAACCTCACCCAAGGCTGATGCCAATGAAGTCCAGTCACCATGCCCCAAATCAGGGCCATCTGAAAGGGCACCTGATGGGGTCTACCAGCATTACACTGGGATCAGCACCACAGCTCAACTTCTTGTTTGTGCCAATCCTGCTTCCTTTTTCTCCCTTCCACAGATGTAGATTCCAGAGGCATTCCTAAATATTAATGCCTCACCTGCTAACTTCCCTCTCAGTCTGTATAAGAGAACTCAGGCAGCAACTGCCATTCAGTAGAGTGAAGTTCACTCATACTATTGGTAAGACTTCCAAAAGGATATTATTCAAAAAGAGAGAGTTGACTTATGTTTTACAATTTATATACTGGTAATTTGTTTCCATTACCAGATAACAACTTTATGCAAATTTAATTAAAGATACATAGTCAGAAGCTTTGGTAATAATTTTAGTGTTTTAGTCCTAACTTTCTTTTTTAAAGAATGTTTATTTATTTATTTATTTATTTATTTTTATTTATTGTTTTTTATTTATTTTTATTTATTTATTTATTTATTTTGCAGTACTGGGGGTTGAACCCAGGGCCTCACGCTTCCATATTTTGCAAGTGCTGGACCAATGAGCTGCACCTTCAGCCCATTTTTTTTTTTTTTAATTTTTTGAGACAGGGTCTCTGTAAATTCTGCATACTGTCTCTGGTCTCAAACTTGCTATCCTCCTGCGTTTGTCTCCCGAGTCGCTGGGATTACAGGCACGCACCACTGGGCCCAGCTACTTCTGACTTTTCCTGACTCAAAATGACGAACTGACAAAATCATGCTAGCAGTGTGCATAGGTGGGAGGAAGATCAACACAGGATGAGTTCTCAATTCTTGGTGGATTAAGAGTAAGTTCTTACCGACTTAAGTAAATATCAAAACTAGAATAATCAAAACATGTAATAAAGAGCTTAGAGTCTTTAACTTAGCTAACAGAAAAATGCTTTTTTCCCAAGTTAATTTCCAATTTTTATATCCTTATTCTATAGTTTTTATTTTACACTTTTGCAATGAATCATCTTAACTATTTTAATGGACTTACCCAAAAGTTTACTTCATAGCAAAGTCCCTGAGTTTTACTTGAACAATTGTTAAACAATTGAATCACTGACTTATGTGCTATAAAAAATGTTACCACAATAATTTTCCACAAACCCCCAACTGCAGGCACACTATCCAAGAAGAAATAACATATCTCAAGGCGGCTGAGACATAAGATGCTCAAGACAAGTCATATATGCTGACCCAATTCACAGCTTGAATAGGATCCCAATGAAAGACTGTAATAATGAAAATAAGGACAATCTCTTAATGATCCTGGAAAAATACCTCAGATAGGGAGTCAGAATTGCGACTCTGGGGAGAACCACCAGGCTAGAGTTCACAACCTAAGGTACCAGAAGGGATGCGGATGCACAAAGAAACCCAGAGAATTGGACCTTCCGGTAGAAGGTCCCCCACTACTACTCAGCACAATCCTCATCAGTACACGTATGTGAGAATTACCTGAGGCCAGGGGTGGAGTCTTCTGAGAAAACTGAGAACAGGAAAGGAGAATATAAAGCTATCCCTATAGGCAAATGACATATGCTTATATATGAAATCTTAAGGAATCCATACATATATCACAACAAATGAATGAACTTAGTAAGGATGCAGAATATATCAAAGATATAGAAATAATTATTTTCTATATGACAACAATAATCCAAAAATGAATTATGAAAACAATTCCATTTACAATACCATCAAAAAGAATAAAATATTTAGGTGTAAGTTTAAGGAAAAGACATGAATTCTTGTAGTTTTTCACAAAACTTATAGCAAAAATCTTATTCACTAAAATCTATGAAATATCATTGAAAGAAATTATGTTATTGTTAGGTGTGGTTGAGTCGGATCTGATGCAGAGACCCTCATAGAGTTTTCAATGGCTGATTGTTTCGGGATTGCTTCAGGAGTGGACTGCCACATCCTTCTCCTATGTTTGATATTAAAATAAATTGAATGACTCTTGGTATTCATGGAAGACTTAAAATGATAATACTTTTCAAATCAATCTTACATATACTATTTCTATGAGTCGAATCTGGCTCAATGGCCCCTAACAACAATAAGCCTTTTAAATTTTTAAAATTTTTAAAAATTTTATTTAGAATTGTTTTCATTTTAGCTTTTTTTCATTTTCCTATTGTTGCATTATTTTATGTTCAGTAATGTCTATTTCTATGCCTTACAATTTCTCTGCTTTCTTGGTTTCATTTCTTTACTGAACTCTGGTTGCTCATTGTTTTTGCTGTTGTTTTGGGTTGTTTTATTTTATTTTTTATCCCTAGTCTTGCCATCATTTCTCTAGGCTGTTTCATTACTATTTGTACTTTTGCTTCATAAGTATTCTCCATCCATCCATTCCTTCTTCCTTCCTTCCTTCCTTCCTTCCTTTTCCTTTCATTTCCTTTCCTTCTCTCTCTCTCTCTCTCTCTCTCTCTCTGTCTGTCTTTCTCTCTCTTTCTCTTTCTCTCTCTTTCCTTCTTTTTCTCTTTTTCTTTTTCTTCTTTCTATTTCATGGTAAGATGTCAATTTCTCCTGTTTGTCAGTAAACATTTCTGGTATACATTCCTCCCTCATGATCTTCTTACAATATATTTATATAGCTCCTGCAGCAGTTCCTTTCTTTTCTTTTCTTAACTCATCATTGAACAGTGTTGAGTTTTGATGCACAAGCTACTTATATGGCATTCATTTGGTAGAAAAGTACCAAAGCTGTCTTCACACTCATCTGGATGTATTCTTATAATACAGAATCTGTTAATTCATGTGTTGGCATGTTTCTAGCCAGTGATCATGGGAAGCTGAGGAATTTTCAAACTGGAAAGATTTTCTCTTCTTTCTCTGCCCAAGAAACAGGCAGTGCTTCTGGGTAGTGTTTATTTCTTGTCTCTAGGTACTAGGACTTC
Organism: Pedetes capensis; assembly: GCA_007922755.1. NCBI lineage: Eukaryota > Metazoa > Chordata > Mammalia > Rodentia > Pedetidae > Pedetes > Pedetes capensis. The sequence goes on along the minus strand of VMDO01010663.1, from coordinate 13,653 downwards.
TGGAGCCATAGCACTCTGGCATCTAAACCCACCTGATCTTGGAAGCTAAGTAGGGTCAGCCTGGTTAGTCCTTGGATGGGACACCACCTGGGAATACCAGGTGCTGCAAGCTGGGGAGAAGGGCCTGGAAACCCACTACCAACACAATCCTGAAACAGTCAGCCACTGAAAACCTTACGAATAGCAGATAAGCACTGACATAGTGCCCAGTATGGCACCATGTCTGGGAATGTTTCATTCTGTTGTACAGAGGGTCGCTGTGAGTTGGTCCCAACTCAATGGCACCTAACAACAACAAGGTCCTAGGACATCAACCACCACCTGTATGTGAACCAGCAAATGCAGTTTATAGTTAGAAATAAGAAACTATTTTTTGACATTCCATGGCGTTTCTCCTCATTGTATGAAAAGCTTTTGAGCTTGGTCTTTCTAAGGCCTGTTAATGTTTGTGACCTCTTTTAGTTTCCTTGATTTCAGATAACCCTTCTATCCATTTAGATTTCTGGGGTCTTACCTGTTTTCTAATTTTAAAAATAAATTGAGGTTGTAGTTTCTCAAATTTTCTTATTTTCTTTGTGTTATAGCTAGGAAGAGTAGCATGGCTACATGCTTTTATCTTCAAGCATGAAATTTCCACCAAGTGTTATTTACTTTCTATAACTGGGCTCATAAATCATGATATCTTATACTTTTTATTTATTGGAATACTATTTATTATAATATTTTATTTGCATTAACCTTATAAATTTAATACATTTAGAAGAAATATATTCTATTTATTTTAAATACCAATCATATTACCAACTTGAACTTCTTAAAATTCAATCAACTCAATAAAAAGGAAGCTTCAACATTAAACTTTTATTTATTTATTTTATTTACTTATTTATTTATTTATTTATTTTTGTGCTCCTGGGGAGTTGAACTCAGGGCCTCACATATGATTTTTGCAAATGCTCAAGTATGAGCCATACTCCCAGCCCATTTTTTACTTTGAATTTTGAGACAGGGTCTCACTAAATTGCACAGGCTGCCTGTGGCCTCAAACTTGCAATCCTCCGTTCTTGGCCTCCCATGGCCCTGGGATTGAAGGCATGTGCTACCATGGCCAAGGAACAATGAATTTTTATTTAGACTTAATATTTGCATCATTTATACATAGCACAAAATCAGTTAATAAGCATTTAAAAACACACTTGCCTAATAGCTACAACCCACAGAAATGCTCTTTTGAAAAAAGGGAGGATTTTCACAGACTAGTAAAAACACTATATGAAACTGATATTGGAAAATGAGCATGACTGCATCTTTGAAATAAAGCCGGGCAGATTAGCACATGCCTATCATTCCAACAACTGAGGAGGCAGAGGCAGGAAGATTCCAAGCTCCAGCCCAGAGGTAGCCTAGGTAACTCAGGGAAACCCCACGTCAAAATAAAAAGTAAAATATGGGCTGAGTATGCAGTCTAGTGGTAGAGCATTTGCAAAGCATATGCAAAGCCCCATGTTCAACCCCTCAGTGTGGTAAAATAAATAAATAAATGAATAAATAAATAATTAATCACCTATATTACTTGACTAAATTAATACATGAATATCACTTTTAAAGTTATATTGCTGTTTTGCACCAGGAAAAGAGATGAGGATACAAGAGTTGAGGAGTGGCACATGCCAGACTCTTCATTGCTGTGACAAAATACCTGAGAAAAAAATTTAAGGGAGTAAAGACTCATTTTGACTCCTGGTTTCACAGGTTTCTTGATCCCATGCACTTGGGCAGAATATCATGGTGGTGGGAGCATGTGGTAGAGGAGATTGTTTAACTCACAGCAGCCAAGGAAAACAGAGATAAGAAAGGGCTGGGGACGAAATTTCCCACAGACCCACCCCTAACAACCTACTTCCTTCAGTTAGGCCTCAAAGAACTGCCCCTAATAATCTACTTCTCCAGCTAGGCGCCATCTCTTACATTTTCAGCACTTCCCCAAATAACATCACTAACTGGAGGCCAATTCTTCAATACATGAGCCTCATAGTCAAACCATGTTGTTGTTGTTGTTAGGTGCCGTCGAGTCAGTATCCGACTCATAGCGACCCTCTGTACAACAGGGGAAACACTATTGTCAGTGCTTCTCTGCTGTTCATAGGGTTTTCAATGGCAGATTTATTTTTGGGAGGGGGTTGCCAGGTCCTTCTCCCAAGCCTACAGCTTCTGGTGTTCCCAGGCGGTCTCCCATCCAGGTACTAACCAGGCCCGACCCTGCTTAGGCTTCCGAGATCTGACGGGATCGGATGCCACAGGGCTACAGCTGCAGGCGGTCAAACCATAATAGGTATTTAATGAAGAAGCAAATATATTTCATTTTTCTCAGGTGCTACTTTTCAAAAATCCAGTTACCTTTAGATTTATAAACTTAGTGTTAGCACTGATAATGTAAGTCCATACCAATAGCCCATCCTACATATTACATATTAGCAAAGAGTTCATTTAAATATAAGGATGGTTTATATATATTGTACAGTTACATGATTTTTAAGATTCTAAGTACAATATTGATAAACCATTTAACTTTGTTACTCTAGCCAAGACTCTTACTATTTTCTATCCTAAATTATGCATCATTTTTGAATTTTGTCAGTAAGATTTACTTTCCATTGATTTGAACTATTTTGTATGTTACTTTTGGTGGGGGAAGCTTGTTACTTAATACAAAAATTTCAAAATGTGTCTACTGGCTTTGTGTTTATATGTGAATTATGTTATTTAAAGTGGGTTCAAAACTGATCTAGCCATTTCAAGGAAATGGTTTTCTATAGACTCTAAATCACAAACACTTGTCACTTTCAAATAGATAACTCTCTTCAGTTTCTAGTAAAATTCTAAGACATGTGAGAATGTGTTCTTGCCATGTTCCTAGGTAAAGTTTTTTACATAAACCCTCCCATTGGCATGGCTCCCATAATAGTATCTTTAGATAAGCACAGTGACTAGGAGTACACTCTTGTTTCTCTAACACTCCTGGATCAATTCTGAATACATCCTACTCTCTGTCCTGTTTGTTTTTGTTTTTCTTATAAATGCTGTATACTAATGCTGGGTCTGCACCCATAGCACCCTGGCATCCCATCTCGCCTGATCCCAGAAGCTAAGTAGGGTTGGCCTGGTTAGTCCTTGGATGGGAGACCACCTGGAAATACCAGGCACTGCAGGATAAGGAGAAGGACCTGGCAACCCACTGAAACAATCTGCCATTGAGAACCCTATCAGTAGCAGAGAAGCACTGACAATAGTGCCTGCCATGGCACAGTGTCGGGGAATGTTTCCATTCTGTTGTACATAGTGTTGCTATCGGTTGAACCAATTTGATGACACCTAAGAACAAGAACAACAACAACAACAACAATGACATACTGATGGAAAAATATAAGAATTGCATGGAATGTCTGCCCTTAGAAAACCTGTTCAATGTTCATAGTCACTTTTACTTGCTTCAATCAACTAACATTTCCATTTTCTTCTGTGCCTCATATAAACTCAAGGAATAAAAGATAAATCAAGCACAACTGAATCATTTTTATACTTGCATTTTTCAAATGACTAAAAGTTCTAAATTCTCATTACAAGGAAAAAATAAGGAATAAACCACTGGAGTTATTTCATTCAACTGAAATACATTTAAGCATTTACTTAATGCAAGACAATATTTATATCAACTGTGTAACCCAAGATTACTTAGTAAGGAAAAAGATATCTTAGGCCCAATTTTAAGTACCTTTGTGCTTATACTTCAGTGCTTTGTAAAAAGTCTTCCTTCAAGGTCATTGGTTATCAAACCTTAGAGTACATAAGCTTGCTGGGATACGTCTCAGAAATTTGATTCTGGGTTTGGGATAGAACTTGCAAATTTGCATCTCTAACAAATTCCTAGGTGACATGAGCTCCAAAAGGCTTGGCCAGCCCCACCCCTACAGCCTTACTGGCTATAGCCCACAGGCCACTCTCTTAGGCTGACTCTGCTCATTGCCTGCAGCGTCCCTCTGCAGCATTCCACATTTCTGATGTCTCTATTCCACATTTCTGGGGTTTCCATTGCAGCTTTGGCTTTACTCTCCTAGCTTCTCTTTGCATCACTCTGTCAGGGGCTGCTTGCAGGGACTCCAGCCTTGCCACATACTGCCTAAGTTCCTAGGCACTCCTTTGAAAACTCGATGATGCCACAACTCTTGCATTCTTCATGCTTGCAAAATTAGAACCACATGTATGTTGCCAACACCTGCCATTGAGCAGTAGCCACCCCACTTGGATCATGGCTAGAGTGGCCTCTGAGTACTTGGGTGGCTAAGCACAGTGAAACAAACCCTGGGGAAATAATTCCCTAGGGGCTGTGTAGAAGCAATGTGCCTGAGGGCTCTCTTCTCAAAGAAAAGTCTTTGAAATGGGTTTATACTTTTACACCCTTAAGCCTGTGATGGGTGGGGTCTGACCAGTTCTCAACATGCCCTTAAGGGGTCTTATTGTCTTTGTGCAAAGTTCATGGCTTATTTTGGCTTCTTGGCTTTTAATGGAACTAATCTTTTTAGCAACTGCACATGTCTTGATTACAATTTAAATGCTTTTTTTGGCAAAATTGTAAGTTTTTCAAGTCATTACACTCTGCTTTTCGCTCTTGATTTTCACTGGAAATGTAAAACAAATCACCAATACCTATGCCACTGCCTGAATGTGGCCTTGAAACTTCCAGATTGATTAGTCTGTCACCATCAAACTTAGTCTCCCACAAAGTCTCAGGGCTTGGATAAAATGCAGGCAAGTCCTTTGCCAGTACATAACATGAATGCCCTCTAACACAGTTCTTAACAGAGCCCCCATTTCCATCTGAAATGTCATTAGCACAGCCTTTACTATTCACATTACTATCAGAATTATAGTCATCTAAGCTCCTACCAGAATCAACCATTTAGCTCTACTTACAACGTTCTAGGATTTTTATTTTATTGTCACTCTTCAAAACTTTTCCTAACTTCTCCTACAAACCAATTCCAAAGGATTCTGAAGGGTATTATTAGGGATAGTCACTGTAATAACTCTGTATCTAGTGCCAATTTTCTATGTTAATCAGCTTTCTGTGACTATAATCAAATACATGAGATAAACAACTTATAAGAAGGAAAGGTTTGTTTTGGCTGATGATTTCAGGGTTTTCAGTCAATGGTTGCTTGACCCCATTGCTTTGAGGCCATGGTGAGGCCAAACACCATGGCAAAAAAAATGTAGTAGAACAAAATCTGTTCACCTCATGGCAGCCAGAAACAGAGAAAGAAGAGCAGACCTGTGGTTCCAGGATCCCCTAAAAGGTCATGCCCCCAGTGACTTAATTTCTTTCTACTAGGTTCTACCTACTAAATGTTTCATGACCTCCCTAAAGTATCCTCATCTAGGGACCATACCTTCAACACATGAGCCTTTGAGGGAGACACTTAAAATCCAAACCACGACATGACTTGATACATACCAGTATATACACAATATTCACTTTCTCTACATACCACATTTTAAGTTTATCATAATTCTTTTAGAGAGTAAAGTGTTAGGGGGAAGTTAATGATAAGCACATCTAGAATATCTACAACCATATTCTAAATTTATAATCATTTGTTTTGGTGTGAGTTCTTGTGGCTTACTTATGTCTCATTACCCTTGTCCACAATTATAACTATCAAGAACATTCTCCATCTGCTGAAAATGCAACAGTCTCCTAAGGATTAAATAATCTATACAAGGTGAGACAGCTAGTAAGAGACAAGCCTAGATGGAAACATTGGTAGGTCTGATATATATTCATAGCCACTGCTAGTATGAGAATGAAATAAGGTAACATGAACAAATGTTCCAATACATTGAATATGCACTATGCTCCCAATAAACATTAACCAATAGTAGTATGGGTATTATTTTTACTATAGGAAAGAACTAAGTAGAATTCCCAGAAATTTCAATGAACAGAATGCCTTGACACTCTACTATGCACATTCCTTTCTGGAACTGCCATGTGCCTGCCTTGCCTCTGTCCCACCATTCTGAGGAGTCCTTGTTGTACTGCACAAGAGGTAGAAAGGACTATAGAAGAGGTCCTGAGTTCCTAGCCTCTAAAACTGAAGTATAAAAACATCTCTCTCCCTTTCCCTCTTCCCCCACTCTCCCTCTCTTCCTTCTTCCTCTCTCCTCCACCCCCTTTTTTGCAGTATTGGGGGTTAAACCCAAGGGCCTCATGCATACAGTGTAAGCACTCCACCACTAAGCAGCAACCTCAGCCTCATGTTATGTTATGTTATGTTATGTTATTTGAAGTACTGAGGGTTTGAATCCAGGACCTTATGCTGTCTAGATAAGTGCTCTGTCACTGATACATACCCCTAGCCTCATTTCTTCACTTTTTTATTTTGAGACAGGGTCTTACTCTATGCAAGTTACCTCTGGCCTAGAACTCATGATACTCTTACTTCAGCCTCCTGAGTCACTGAGATTATAGGCATGGGCCATAATGCCCAGCTTCTCTCTCTTTCAATTTTTGATACTGTGATAGGGTAAAAAGTGTCAATTTGGGGGTGGGGATTAAACATAGGTTCTTAGCATGCTAAATTGAAATATAACCCTGCCCTCCTATTCCTTGTTTTATTAGGCAGGTGCATCTAGGGTTATCTTATATTTCTAATCATTAGAAAGAACATTATTTCAATGAAAAAGTTGCAATCACTAATCTTAGAAACAGCCCATGAACTACACATTTAACTTTTAACTTAAGTTACTTTTAACTTACCTTTTAACTCAAGTTACAGCAGTAAAGTATTAGCTATGATCCTGACACTTAGTGAAGGATTATTACATAGAATGCACTGTGATATATTATTTGATGTATCATGCCAATTATACAGTTAGATATACATTTTTATTTTCAGTTTACAGATGAGAAGTCTGATCATTAGCGATATTAAGTAATTTATACAATGTTACCCAGCTAGTGAATGTGAAGGTCAAAATTCAAATTGCAGTCTTTGTAACATCAAATCTTTTAATAATTTCCTCCCAAACTCAGGGGAGGAGGCTGACAATTCAAACAACAGTTACTGTGAAAGCATACAATAATACTGTCATTTTTCTCAAACGCTGCTGACCACAATGTTCCATCAACCAGAATATTCCATTCTCCTAAGGTAATTTACTATGAAAACAATCACATTTCAGTCTGAAATATGATCTTTTTATTAGTTAGATCATTAATGATTAACTTTCAGACACAAATATTACCCTACACAGAATTTCTGCAAGCAAAAAATAAAGCGTATTTTCTTACATCTTGATGTTTGTGTTTTCCTCTGCAACTTTGTTGACAAGTTACGTCAGTGAAAATTCCATGAGGATAAATCAAATTGGATAAAATAGAGGTTGATTCCAGAAGAAATTACATGAATTATTTAATCTGCTTTTTCATCATTGTGTTGTCAGATATCTGGCACGACAGGAAAAAATATTTCTATCTGCTTTAGCCAATCGACCTTAGAAAGACAATACTGAAAATGAGGTATGTAAGGAAAAATAAGAAATCTTTATGGCAGCCATTGAAAAAAGAGTTCAGAAGTGATTAAAATATTTGGATAGCTGAAAATAAAATTTTAATTGATTTATAATGTTAATAATTATAAGGGTGATTTTTGTAGGTAAGTTATGATTCTTTAGACACTTTTCTGTTCACATTTTGCTATAATCTTAAGGACTTAGTTCACTTACATTGTTTCATCTCTTCTCTCTCTCTTCCCTATAATGTTGATAATTATTTTATTGTGAGATTGAATTATTTGAAGTCAAATGTTTTATAAGTAAAAATGATCAAGTATAGGCAGTTTCAGATGGTCCAAATTATTGTATATTTTATAATATTCACTAAATATTAATAGATTTCTATTTAATATTCTTTTCTGTTAACTCTCCCTTCCCAGCCTTAGTGAGCTATAAATTTACTTTTATTTTCAAATTTATAACATTTCTAATATGTCCAGTCACCAAAAGTTGGCCTTCTATCTTTTGTCTAAAGTTTGGTTCTACAGTTAGATACCATTAAAATTCATTTGCACTGAAATAACAGCATGAATATTGTTCACTGCAGAGTGAAGGACTGGTCTGAAAATCTATTTCCTTCTCTACAAAAATTCAGTGACATTCCCACCTAATTCTAATTGCCAAAAATTCAAAAATTTTGTATCAGTGGTTTGAGATGATACACATACTTTTAGATGATGTGTATAATTTTGTCATGATTTGTCTTTGGCATTTGTCAGGTTAGGATTTAATTCAGACCTATATCACACATTGTTGTTAGGTGCCACCAAGTCATGTCCAACTCATAGCAACCCTCATAGAGTTTTCCATGGCTGATTGTTTTGGGATTGTTTCAGAAGTGGACTGCCATGTCCTTCTCCCATTTTTGTTGTGCTGGGGATCGAACCCAGGGCCTCAGACACCACAGAGCAGTATGCTACCAACTGAGATAAACTTCAGCCCATATCACATATTAGCCATGCAAAATTAGACCTATGAAATAAGGATGATAATTGTGTTGTGAAGCTAATAATACAATACAAGAAGCCATGCAGCCTAGGGCCTACCACAGACTGGTCACTCATTAAGTTTTAAGTCTGGCTATTTTGCTATTTTCATAAAAAAGTTGGAAAACCTAGTTCTAGCTGCCATCAGAGCTCCTTAAATGTCTCATACACTTAGCTGATAGAATCCCAGATTTCTTAAACATCAGCTAGCTACTTAGCTTGATAATCATTTGGGGGACTGCAATGTGATGCTAAGCTCCAACATAGTTCCTCGAAGTACGAGACTAGAAGAAACTTTGCAGAGAAGATATGTTGGTTACATGAATCCTCACAAAGCACTCAAAAAAATTGAATTCAGTAAGGTTAAAGTCAAAGCTACTTGTCAGCTCAAAGAGGATTTCAGTCCTAAAGGTTTGTAATTATGAAGTTATGGAATTATGCCTTGAAATGGACATTTGTTTTAAAAAAACTATGTGCTTTTTTCCCCTTGGCCATCAAAAATCTTTCATATTGAAATTTTTATATATAAACTGCAATCATAGCACTATCTATGGAGTGTTATGACAGACACAGGGCAGGGAGGCAGTGAATAAGAATACATTTTGACTTCTGACTTCTTTCTTTGTCCACAGCCATCCTTGGTGCCTGTGAGAGCATACCGTCTTACAGTCAGACAACCAAGGCAGACAGAAGTGGGTGAGGCTGAGGATGGACCCTGAGAAGACCAGGGTGCAAGCTCAATATCTGCCCCATTACACACACATACACTTACACCTTTATCCCATCATCTGGGGAAAGATAGATCTAGTTTCTTTGTTGATTAAAGGTTACTAAAGTCATTATTCAAGAAATCCTTCATGAAGATCAGTGAAGTCTGTTAGAAGATATCATTGGTCATTAGTACTCAGAAAAAGAGTGGCCTCCTGGCAAATCTGTAACAAATATGGAAAGGAAAAAAAAAACTCAAATTAAGAAGAATCAAAAACTAAAGTGACATTTATTTATTTATTTGTTTATTTTTACAGATTTGTAGGTTAGAAAGGGATAGATGATCATTTTGTTCTGAGGTTGAGATATCCTCAATGTGTACTTTCCTCAAAGGCTAGCTGAAGTTTAAAGGATAGCCCCAAAGCCCTCCAGATAGCACCCCACCAGTGTGGGGGAAGCCTACTTGTCACCTTTGCAGATGTTCCAGGAGAGGTGCTGAGGTACCAATGCAGTCCATTTCCAGGACCGGACTTCCTATGGTTAGATGAAATCTTTTTTTTTTTTTTTTCCAGTACTGGGGATTGAACCCAGGGCCTCGCACTTCCATGCTTTACAAGTGCTGTGCCACTGAGCTGCACCCTCTGCCCACTTTTTTTTTCTTTTTGAGACAATATCTTGCTAAATTATACAGGCTGCCTCTGGTCTCAAACTTCTGATCCTCCTGCCTCCACCTCACAAGTCCTTGGGATTACAGGTGTGCACCATCCCGCCTGGTGGTTACCTGAAATCTATAAGCTTCCTCAGAAGGAGAGTGGGTATGCAACCATGGAAGTTCAAGCTCTTAACAGAAGTAATGTTCAAGGTGAAGATCCTGGATCAGTATGGGTTACAGTGTGTACATGTTGTCCCAATTGATCTAGAAACTCTGGTTTATCCACACCATGTAATATTACTGAGCAATAAACAGGAGCAAGCAATGATACACATACAAACTCGGATGAATCTTGAGTTAGTACTCGAGATATTCTACTAGAAATGAAATGTTTTTCTGAATCTTAGAGATGGTATATTTGTTGGTGATCATGAAAAGGGATCCTTCCCATAGTGGTATATGTAATATTTAGGTCACATTTATAATCATGGCAACAGATTTGGTGCTGAGGACAAGTTAAGAATGTTAGCCTAAAAGAAAAATGTGGATCTCCCTCTTGGGATATGACCATCCAACAATAAGTCTAGAAATGGGTCTACTCCTCACCATCTTCTGAGTAAATCTAAATAATCCTTTACTCAGGCCACCCACCAGGGCTTCATGACACTTAAAACTATTCTTAAACTGGAAGGGAAGGTCAAAAAAATTTGGACTCTCCAGCCCCATCATGTTCAGCTCTGATAACCTAACCCTAACTGCATCAGGGTGCAGCTGAGACCAGTGTTGAAACGCAATCACGATCAAGTCTATATTATCAAGAAAGTGTCCTCCTCACTCACTCCTGCATTCCTTAGTAAAAGATTAAATCTACAGTATATATTCCAAAGAAAAAAACAGAAGGCAGTCCATGTCTCATACAGGGTAACAGACTCGGATTCGGATCATAGGAAAACATGTAGCACATATATTAATCACATGCTACAATTATATTGATGGTGAAATCAAAGAACATTTCTCACAGGCAGGTTTGGATGGTATTTTGAATTACATATAATCTGAATCTAATATAGTGCTGGGCCCATCTGCAGAGTCTCTTAAAGAAAATATATTCTGTCAGGCCTTAATCAACATTAGTAATGCCAGTTATAACTGAACCACAAACTGTGGTAAGCTACAGCACTTTTCGATCCTTTTATGAACTTCAAATGGGAAAACTGAAGATTGCTTAGAAAATCATGGAGCTGAAAAACCTCACCTCAATGACAATGTGGTCAAATTGCTACTGTGTAATATTGCCTCTACTTTTTGTTCAGTTAATGCTATGTTTTCTTTCAATTAAGAAAGAGCTATTACTTAAAACTTAATTACAAGTGATTTGTGCCAGATTAATGTGCTTACATTTAAGATTTATTATTTTATATTAAATAACTGCAAAATGGTTGTTTAGTGTTTGAGGTCAAAGACTTAATAATTTTCAAGAGTAATGTTACTTCTATTGTCAATAAACAGATAAATGATTCTAAAATTGTTTTCTTGTTGCTATATTCATTTTTGTACAGGCAGAATTATATATCTATACTATACATTATGAATAAAATTTCTTTTAACTATTTTGAGTAAATGTAACATTAGTGTCCAAATATTAAAGAAGGGTTTATGCTTCTGTTTATGATGGATTGACATATGGCAGACTAACATTTCTTCTGAAAGTAATTAGAAAAGCTGGGTGAATAGAAACAGACCCAAAGATAAACAAGTGTCTGCTTGAAGAAGAGCTACAGAGTTAACTAGGACTTGAGGAGTCAACGTCCTAGAAAGACAGAACCCACAGAGAGATAAAAAGTCCTTGAACAGCCATGCTTTCCCTCAAGATTTCAGCCAAAGCAAACACAAAGTTCACCAGTATCCTGATGAGAAGTAAGACAGATGGAAGTGAGTACCATACTGAGGTATTCACTTAAGGCATTTATTAAAATCATAAGCTTTGTAGGGAAAGAAGTAAAACACTTATCAGAAAACTGCTGAAAACTAGAGTTTCCAGCAATCTCAAAATAAAATAAAGAGAAAAAAATCATTATTCTAGAATCTTTCTATAGTTTGGGTCTTCAATGCCCATGGTGCTACTGGGAGGTAGAATCTCTAAGAGTTGATGCCTAGTGAGAGGTATCTATGTCATTGGAGGCATGCCCCTGAAGGGAAGTGTGGGACAATCTCATTCCCCTTCTCTCTGTTTCACATCTTAGGCATGACATGAACAGTTTTACACTGCCAAATTCTCCTGCCATGATGTGTTGCTACAGGTCCAATGCACTGTGGCTGCTAACTCAGACTGACAGCACTAAAACTGTGATCCAAAACAAACTTTTTCTCTTTATTTTTATTATTCAGGTATTTGTTCCAGTAATACAAATCTACTAACATAAACCTGCAAGAAAGAAGTAGCTTCATTAAACAGTCAAAGCCCTTGGGCTCCTTAGAGCCTTAAAAATGGACAGGGGTCAAACCAGGGCTACATAGGGCCTTGAAAAGTCCAAAAGTTAGCCTCAAATTATCCTAGTCCATGACTGGGTTAATATTATTCATCTTCACATTATCCGCCTTCCAGAGAAGGAAGCTTCTACAATTTTTGATACATACTTTTTCATCTTGAAATTAAAAAGAATAAAGTATTCTGTGACAAGAATCAGGAAAAAAACACATTAACACATAACCCTGATACTAGAGTTATTAGGCTCAGACTTTATTAAATGTGATATTCAAAGATATTCAGAAATTAGAAAAAATAAGGAAAATAATGTAGGATCTAAATCATAAAAAATGAGTCAAATGGGGAAATTAGAGGTGAAAACTCAATAATTTAAATTAGTAATTCAACCAATTAGTTTAAAAGTCTACAGGACAAAATGAAAAGAAAAAATTCATGAATGGCATGAATGGGACGACAGGATTTGAGTGGAGAGAGCAAAAATGGATATGAAATGCATTAAATATAGAATTAAAGGATATTAGGAAAGTCATATGGAGCAAAAATGTCTAGATATCTCTAATTGGAAACCTTAAGAGGGAAATAAATGAAAGCACAAAACTGTATCTGAAGACATAATAGCTCCGAATTTTCTAAAATTGATGAAAGATATCAAGCTATACCTTTAAAAGCTCCAAAATTTAAACAAGAGAAATAAAAATGATTCAATCTATACATATTATTGTGTAGCTGCTACAGATAAAAGACTAATGGAAATGTTAAAACAAAAGAAAAAGAAAGAGAGGAGGAAAGTCAGATTTACAGCTGACTTCTCAAGAGAAATGATGGAAGTCATATGTCAATTGAATGCATTGTTAAAATATAGGAAGAAAATGGTCTTTCCAACTGAGAAACCAATTAAAGTAATTTTCAAAGTGAGGTAAAAATTTTAATATATACCTATATATATTTCAACCAATAAAAACAAAGATTCATTCCTAATATACACTAAAAGGCACACTAAAGAGAATTATTAACACCTCAGAATTGTCTGGCATTACAAAAAGAAATACAGGTCATCTGAAAGCAAGATTTGTAGTATCTGTAGTCATAAAAATTAGAAAGAATAGTAATAGAAAATATAACATATTAATAACTATTTTTGGAAAAGAAGAGCAATTAAATCTATACAGCTCAAGATCCCCTTGCCCATGCAAAATACATGTATA